>JAECUM010029698.1:0-51231 GCA_016617855.1 Megalonaias nervosa
TTAGATCAGAGTACTATTATTATAATTTAACTCATTCATTTTCTTAACTTTGTAAGGGCCGTAAAATCTAATTTGAAGAAAATTTTGAAGAATGAGCAAGAGAGAATGGACTCTCTTACAAAACTCAAAACTTATCAAGTAAAGTTCTGTGAAACCATACTTTCACTTTTGACTTGAATTGCTGTGCGCCAAATTCAAGCATAACAAGCTGGAAAATTCCAGACATACAATTTGACTTTTGACCAGATTGAACAGATTTGGGAAGTCCAAATCGAGCAAAAAACTTATCAAAGCTTTTACCATGGATTTTGTTATATTCCTCCGAGGAATTGCCTCTGGGAATCTTGTTGACGCACACAAGTAGTATAGTGGGTTACCGTAGCGTCAATGGGAATTAGCATTACAGACCCCCCCTGGGCCAGTATAGCGTCAAAAAAGTAGGTCAACACCCTGGGCCAGTATAGCGTCAAGAAAGTAGGTCAACACCCTGGGCCTGTATAGCGTCAATGGAAATTTTTGTAGAGCGGTGACTAGGAGACTGGGGGGGTTTGTAGAGCGATAAGCGAAGGGTTTTATATATATATATATATATTCGTTTAGGGGGAGACCAAATGAAAATTAAGATCTTTTCGAGGTATTGGAAGTGGCCCTGAAAAGGGCCGTTGTTTGTTATGTGATGTTAACACTATTCTGTTAACATACAGGACACCGCATAGGTCTTCTTATCTTCCTCAAATTTCTCAAAGTTTGTCTTAAGCTGTGTCTCACTTCTGGTCCGTAGATGAGAGTCCGCTTAAGACAGCCTTGTCTTTCCACATAACATCTTCTTTCCAAAGAGTGGCACCGGTGATCCGGATGACAGTCCATTTTGTTTTCACATACATGGGTAAGTCTGTACGGAACAGCATTGAGGATACCAAAGTAGAGGATTCTACGTCGATCAACATCTTCTCTGTGACGAGAACAGGTGAAGGGAATGAAGTGAACTGCGTTTATTTATAGTGGAAGACCGGATCGAAACGGATTGAAAGGGTTCACCAATCCTAACACGCGTTACAAAATTCAGTCACTTCGCGGAGTCTGTCTTCTAATCCGAAGAGAACTACCTGTGACGTCACATTTCCTATATAGGCACACTAGCGTCTGTGCGCAGTGAATCGATGCGGTAGTGTTTTGTGAAACATGACGGAACCTAAGAAGACAATGAATTGGGGTGCACCGGCTGTGGAGACGAGAAGTAATGGTACAGCAGCAGCTGCCAAAGTGAACACAGTGCTACTTCCCGAAGAGGTTGATTTCAACTGGGATTTAGTGGATTTTTTATCTTCTTCCCAAGAATTTGTTCCGGTACCAGTACCTTCGCCACTTTCTCCTTCATTACCACGTGTCGACGATTTTAAACAAAGACAGAGAGAAGAATTGGAGAAATTTTTACAGCAGCAGAAAGAAGCAGAGCAAGCATTTCTTCTTGAACAGAAACAGCGAGAAGAAGAAGAAGAGGCAAGAAGGAAACAACAGGAAGAAGAAGCAGTAGAGAAGAAACAAAGTCTAGGAGAGAAGGAGAACAGCGAAAGTCAAACGGTCACGGTACTCTTGGACATTTTGGCCGAGTTAAGAAGTCTGAAACAAATGTATCAGACTTCTTTATTACGACCCAAGAGAAAAAGACCTTCCCGAGCCAAACAACCCAACCCTGTGACTACACCACAGATACCACCCCTAGTGATATCTACTAAATCATTGACAGGAGCAAGTCCACAAGTAGGCCTTGGCCGTGGCAAAGGCTTAAGACAGTTAAAGCGAATTGATTCTCGTTCCTGAGTTTGTTCTAAGGAAAAAAACAAACACTCAACAGTCCTTTTCAGGGCTACCCAATACTCTCGAAAAGAGGGACTATTCATTTTGCCAAAATCAATTAAAACTCAAAATCCCTTCTTTAACCCTATGATGTACGTGTTGTGAGTGTATGAGTGTAGGTCCTTATTATTTCTAAATAATGAAAACCAAGAGACACTTACGTTTTTTTCAGTTTGGTCTATTCTGTTACAAATTTTTTTACAATTCAATATCACAACATAACACAACACTTTTAAAAAAGTTCATAGATTTCTTCTGTGTCTTTTTTCTTTCACTCTCTCTGTTTTTTCAATTTCTTCACTTTTACACTTTTTTCCTCTTCTTCGTCTTCTTCTTCCTCACATTTTTCTCGTCTTCTTTTCTTTTCTGTCTTCTCTTTCTGAACGTGTCGGGGTTCTTCTTTTGTCAAGGTTACCTCTGTTTCTTCTTCCTCCTTCTCCTGCTCCTGTTGTTTCTTAGGGCACTCTGAAGACCAATGTCCTTTCTCTTGACAATGATAACAGGTATCTTGACTTTTGTTTCTTTTGACACTGGCCTTGCTTCTTTGACGGTCTGGACATTCTGTAGCCCAATGCCCTTTCTTTTGACAGATATAGCAAGTATCTTGACTTTTATCTCGAAAGGAAGGAGAGTAGTCCGTCGGCTTGTCTGAAGAAAACTTTCTTATCACACCTCGCAATGCTCTAATCAGAAGTTCGATCTGTGTGGGTTCTTCCATTGTGCTGGTCGGCTTGAGAGCGAAATGAATACTGAGAGGGGAGTCACTAGCCCTTTATATATGCCCTGGTCTGACACAGATATATAGGGGTTCATGGTGTTTCACAGGTAGTCATTTGACTTTTTGCCGTCAAGATGAAACGATCGCATCATTTCGAAAAGAAAGAAGAAGAAAGCAAGAGGCAGAAACGTGATTTATCGCCTCGCACAGTAGCTGAAGTCTTGGCACAAATTCATGCCAGCGATTTTGAAGATGAGATGAGTGAACCAGAATCGAAGCCTAAAGAGTCTACACCAAATCAAAGTCCATTACCACCCGTAAACCCTGAAAAGTACTACCATATTCGGGAGACGGACAAACGCTCTTCCAGAAAATTTAGAACCACAGCCTACACGTACGCAGTGAAATTTAAAGATTTCAAGTCTGACGTACCCTTGGAAAAAGCAGAAGGGTTCATCACCGATGTGTGGGATTCTTTGTTAACCACACTAAAACGGCAATGTCGAGCCAAAGAAGACGATCGCTTGAGACTTTCTATTCATCACGACAATTTGAAGTCTCCCGTTTGGATCGAGTTTAGCAGTCCAACAGAATTGACACCTTCCAAAATCATGGACAAGATTCAACACGTACAACAATCCAACGACAAATTTCACATCACGGACGGAAAAGCGACACTGTACATGACCCACGTGTCTCTTCCCCAAGGGACAGGTAAAAAAAAGTTGATGTTGGTAGACAACTTGCGTAACCTCAAGCGTAGTCTCGTCCAAATTAACAATCCAAAAGACAAGATGTGTTTAGCCCGTGCCATCGTGGTGGGACAAACGTATGCCGACAAGAACGATACGGTAGAATGGAAAAGAGCCTGGAAAACTATTCAACAATCGGACCGAGCCAAACAACGAAAAGAAGCAGAACTCCTGTTACAGCAAGCGGGGTTAGCTAAAGACACACCCTGTGGCATTCCTGAAATGCAAAAGTTGCAAGACGTCTTGGCTCCACGTTACACCTTGAAAGTTCACCCTCAAGAAGTGCGCGGACCTCTGTTGTTTCGAGGTCAAGATTTTAAAGACGGAAAATACATTCACGTCTATCACCACGATGAACATTTTGATACCATTACCAGTATCACTGCATTCCTGTCATACACTTATTACTGTGAGAAATGTGACTATGGCTATAACAATCGAGAGCAACACAAGCATTGTGGATCGAAATGCTCAGGATGTTTAGCTTCTACACCCTGTCTGGACGAAGGACAAGAACGAGTGCATTGCTCTGCTTGTCAGCGCACGTTTGTCAGTCCTGCCTGTTACCAACAACACCTAAAGACGCAAGGTTCACAGCAGAAATGTGCTTGTCAGCTCTTGAGATTGTGCCCTACTTGTGGACAAGGCATACGTACCAACAATGCCAAGGCGCACGTCTGTTCAGGAAAGAAGCGATGTCACATTTGTCGCCAAACCGTGGACTTGGAACACCAATGCTACATTCAAAAATACCATTCCAAACATGAAGAAGAAGAAGAGAATGACCAGAAGAAGAAAGGGAATTTCATCTTTTTCGATTTCGAATGCATGCAAGAGACTGGCATTCACATTCCTAATTTCTGCGTGGCTCACCGAGCGTGCGAGAAGTGCATCCAAGAGCCTATCTTGACTCATTGCCCTTACTGCAGCAAGATTCCTGGAGGACGTGAAAAAATCTTTCGGGGATCGAACACACTGGCTGATTTTGCCCAATGGATCTTAAACCCTATCGACGAGACGTGGAGCCAAGAAGATATCGAACGTTACGGAGATTGTCATCGCCATGCCACGGTGATGGCTCACAATTTCTCGGGATACGATGGACAATTTCTGTTGAGATACTATACGGAACAAAGTACCGAACGTCCGAAAGTCACTTTGAACGGAGTCAAAATCATTTCCATGCAAGTGGGACAAGTACAGTTTAAAGATTCAATGAGTTACTTGGCTATGCCTTTGAGCCGCATGCCTAAAACGTTTGGCATGACAGAAATGGCCAAAGGCTATTTTCCACACTTTTTCAATACCGAAGCCAATCAACACGCCGTTCTACCCCATTTGCCTGAGGCTCACTACTACGACCCCGACAACATGCGTACCGAACAACGAGAAGCTTTCTACGCATGGTACCAGACTCACGCTTCGGACCCTTTTGACTTTCAAGAAGAAATGTTAAAATATTGTCGTTCCGACGTAGACATTTTACGTCGCTGCTGTGGAAAATTTCGAGAACTGTTCATGGAACACGGAGGGATCGATCCTTTGAAAGAAGCTTGTACCATTGCCAAAGCGTGTTCCTTAGTGTATCGTCAACGATTCATGCCCGAAAACACCCTAGCTGTCATCAGTCCTCAAACGACCAATTTTGTCAAACGTCAATACTCGGTCAAAGCCCTACGCTGGTTACATTACTTGTGTGAGAAGGAAGACAAATGGATCCAACATGCTCGCAACGGAGGAGGCGAAAAGACCATCGGAAGGTATTCAGTAGACGGCTGGGAATTAGAAAACCCCAAAATCGTGTACGAGTTTAACGGGTGCTTATTTCACGGATGTCCCATCAGCTACCCTCAACGTGACACTAAAAACCAGTTTTTACAACGGACCATGGAAGACTTGTACCAGGCCACTTGTCAGCGACGCTTGAAGTTAGAAGAGCAAGGATACAAAGTAGTGGAAATGTGGGAACACGAGTACGATCAGCGATTGAAAACCGATCCCGAGTTTAAGCGCATCGTGGAAAGTTACAAGCTGGTGGACCCTCTGAACCCGCGGGACAGTTTGTACGGAGGACGGACGAATGCCACCTGTTTGCTGTACCAAGTCGACGAGGAGAAAGGAGAAGAAATCAAATACTTGGACGTGTGTTCTCTGTATCCGTACGTGTGCAAATATTGTCACTTTCCCGCAGGGCACCCACAATTGCTGACGGAACACATCGACGTGGACAATATTCGACAATACGAAGGATTGATCAAGTGTAAAGTCTTGCCTCCCACGAACTTGTACCATCCCGTTTTACCACATCATTGCCAAGGAAAACTGATGTTTCCCTTGTGTCGTACTTGTGCTGAAACGTGCAACCAAGACCACCCTTGTCAGCACACTCAGGAAGAACGAGCCTTGACGGGAACGTGGGTCAGCGTGGAATTGTTTAAAGCTCTGGACTTGGGATACCAACTGTTAGAAGTGTACGAAATTTACCACTTTCCCAAGACAGAAAAATACCACAAGGGCGACGATTCTCAAAAAGGCATTTTTGCAGACTACGTGAATGCCTTTTTGAAACTGAAACAAGAAGCTAGCGGATATCCTTCCTGGTGTCACACTCCCGACGACCAAACAAAGTTCAAAGAGAAATACTGGAAGCAGGAAGGCATCACTTTAGACCACATCGAGAAAAACGAAGGAAGGCGATCGTTTGCCAAAGTGATGTTGAATTGTTTGTGGGGCAAAATGGCACAACGACCGTGTTTACCCAAGACGGAGTATTTGACAGAACCTTTCCGATACTTGCAGATGATTCACGACAAAACCAAATACATGAAACACGTGGACGTTGTTCGTGAGGACTTGCTCTTAGTCAATTACGAAGAAGAACTGGACTTTGTAGAAGCCGACGAATTTGGAAATGTCATCATTGCGGCCTACGTGACAGCCCATGCTCGCTTAAAACTGTACGAAGCTTTAGAACTATTAGGAGATCGTGTGCTGTATTTTGACACGGACAGTTGCATCTACATTGATCGCCTGGGTCAACCTCACCCTGTCATCGAAGGAGACCGTTTAGGAGCCTGGACGGACGAGCATCCCGACCACAAGATTCTAAGTTTTGCAAGTGGCGGTCCCAAAAATTACGGCTACGAATACCGGAACAATCAAGGAGATGTGCACACGGAGTGTAAAGTGAAAAGGATTGACTCTCAATTATCGCACCAGCCGAGTGGTGAACTTTAGCATATTGAAAGAAGCCTTGCAGTCTGGACAGGATCGAAACTTTAAAGTGACCACCCACGAACCGCACAAGATTGTACGTTTACCCACACACCAAATCGTCAGTCGACCCTTGGAAAAAGTTTATCAAATCGTGTACCAGAAGCGAGTTCGGCTTCCCAACCACTTCACTTTACCGTACGGTCATGTCGATATTGGTCAGCATATAAAAAAGGGACAACGTTCAAGGTCGATAGTTCATTGTGACTACCATTGCTAAGCGAGAAAGATGAATATTTTCAAACAGCAAGTATCGAGCGTAAGACTCAAGTCCAACGAGAAACTCGAGTTGGATGCTGTGCCTCACGATCACATCACCAACGCAGTACCACATCTTAGTTGTTTATTTACTAACGCCATGGCAAACTACGTGAAACCAGTGCGACTTCCAGACCACAAGACTTTACCTTATGGACATGCTGATATCACCCAGTATAAAAGAGGGACCACTTCCAAGAACGACACCTCATTGCGAGGACAAACACCAAGAAAGATGAATCACTCTACGCAGATGAAAAAAGAGAAGGAACAAACATCATTGACCACTTTCACTACCATACCCTCACAGCAAAGTGCGTCCAAAAAGGAAACAGATTCAGTAGACCTAAAGGAGTATTTTAGCATCCAAATGATTCAGACAGCGACTTCGAGAAAATTTAGGACGACAACTTACACCTACATGGTGAAATTTAAAGACTTTGCGCCTGACGTTCCAGCCGAGAAAGCAGCAGGTTTCATTACGGACTTATTTGACTCACTGTTAGAGGAACTCAAACGTCAGTGCCAAGTCAGAACTCAAGGTCGTTTGCGCCTATCTATGTATCACGAAAGTTTGAACTCTCCTGTATGTCTCGGGTTTAGCACACCTGCAGAATTAACTTCTTCCAAACTATTGAGGGCTATTGCTTCGACGATGCAGACGATGAGTGAAAAATTTGACATCACCGATGGAAAGGTGACCATTCATATGGCATACGTTGTGCCTCCATGGGAAGAAGACAATAACCACCATTGATCTGCTTGTAAATAAGTTTACCTAGCACAGATTTACAGCTGAAAGGGAGTATGTGATGGAAAACATCTACGCTGGGACACAAGTAGTAGCTGACCAGATTTGAAAACAACGTGCGTGACTGATAAAAAGAAAAGCACGAATTTTGTCCAGTTGGATCGTTTGTTTCTTGTTTGAGCTTTTTCTCAAAAATGGACGTTAATTGTAGCATGAAAAATGTCATTCTTTTATGAAATGTATATACGTTGTATATGTTTTTTGAAGGCATGAACTTTAATTTTTAAAAGTAGTTTCTAGAACCAAGAAATAGATAACTTGTATGTATTAAATGAACAGTGCTTAAACCAAAGCACAGGCCGTAGAGCCCATGTATATATTTGAATAAATGTTTGTACCCATACAAAAGTCTTTTCTTTTGGAGTCTCTATTCTGTCTGCGAGTATTTCTTTGCAACATCTCTGTCCCCTTTTCTGTGTGTTTGGATGTGTATTTGTTTGTTTCTGTATGTCGATGTTTGTCTCTCTCAACCCTTTGTCCAATAAATACATTTCACCCTATAAATAGTTTTGACCCTATAAACCCCACGACATTACCCATGTTCAATTTCCATTGACTTCCAGTTGACATTCTCATGTTAAATTCCCATTGTCCCCAAAGTACAAACCACCTCTTCTACCACAGAAGCCTACGTGAGACTATAAATCTTGAGGCCACGGTACAAACGACCAAATTTAAGATAGAAGTCTACGTGAAGCTATAAATCTTGAGGCTACAGTACAAACGACCAAATTTAACATAGAAGTATACGTGAGGCTATACATTTTGGGGCTATAGTGCCGGGACCCTTTTTTAACATAGAGGTCTACGTGGGGCTATAAATTTTGGGGCCATAGTGCCGGGACCTGTTTTTAACATTACGGTCTACGTGGGGCCATATCGACCCCATATACTACTGTAGTAGTCACTTACATAGTCTGGTGACAGAAAACCACAACTTCCAATCTCAGGACCACCCGGGCCACTAAGCAAAGAGATACTAATGGTATTGTCCAAAATGTTTGTTTTATGCATATTTGATGTATCTAAGTGCTTGTTTGTTTATGTTGTTTACAAGTTGAACTTAAAATACCCTTTATATCTTTATTTGTATGTATATAAACGTATATTAGTGTATGCATAGACGCTTCCTACCCTTGTGTAAGCGTATTTTTATTTTATGGGTTTGGAGATCATGATCGTTTTATTCGTAGGAAAAATATATGCATTAAGTAACAATTTTGTCTGGTAAAGTTCATTAGTATGTAGTCATGTGTAGGCTAACTGAAATAAACTCTAGTTGCCAGCTATGCCTCTTCTTTGGTGTTAATTTATGATGGTGGGTATAGTGTGATCTTAAATAGCATCTTTCAAAACACGATGTCGGTTACTATAAGACCACAGTTGAATGTTGCGTGGTAAATTGTAGTAATAATGTTTGCTGACGCTGTTTATTGACTAGAAGATGCTGCAACATATATAGTAATGGTTCATATGTAGACAAAGTCTTGTCATGTTAAGATTCAGAGAGTGGACAAAGACAACGTTTGTGCGAAGTTTGCTGTTATTCTTCGTGTTTAATTTTCTTACTCTTTATCATCATGTTTCTACTAGTTTTGTCATTTCATCAGCCTTAAACACCACACACACCTTTACACTTTGCCCAAATAAACAAGATGGTCAAAACAGTTATACCGCCACGTGTAAAAATACATTTGGTTAGAGTTTGTTTCTTTTCTTTCGCGTAGTGCTTTTTTTTTGATCTGATAAGGGATATTGTGCTTCGCGCAATCTTTAACCTTTTGTAACGTTTCCTTCAAACATAAAGCTTTGGCTTTAATAATTCTTGTGAATATTTTCTACATAGTCTGCTAAGCTCCACTATATTTATTTTTATTTTGTATTTTGTGACCTTCGTCGTTGCGCACCGTAGATTCATCTTTCCCTTTTACGTTGTTCATTTTCCATCTACTACACAAGCTAACTCGAAAGTTAGATATATATTACCTCAAGATACTAAGTAATGTTTCGATGTTAGTTCACATCCTGAAATTATAATTTTAAATTGGGGTAATATAAAGGTGTGGAGAGAGTGGAGAAGATAAACCAAGAGCTTATTTTCTTTCCATATTACAAGGCTCGTCAAAACAATATCAGAGAAATAAAGAGAAGACAACATGGAACGTCAAATTAATCTAAAAATGACGGAAGAGAAGAGCGATCAGATTGCATAAAGGATCATAAGAGATAATGTTGAAAATATACGGTGCTTCATCAATTTTCTTGAACCGAAGGTTGCTAAAGTTCACAGTACCTGAAGGTAGCTAAACTTTACACTACCGAAGGTGACTGAACTTTACACTACCGAAGGTAGCTAAATTGCACAATACCTGAAGGTAACTAAACTTTACACTACCGAAGGTGGCTAAACTTGACGGTGCCTTCATGTGTTATACTTGATAACCTTCAGATTCATCAAGTATTTCCACATACGTTAGTGACCATTATGATCCGAGAGAAGAAAGGTTTTCACTAGTCAAACGCTAGTTACATAACATGCAGCGAAAACATGCCGAAACAACATAAAATGCATCCGAGGAAATACGTAGAAAAGCAAAAATAATTTTTTGTTTGAATAATTCAAGATGACTTGCTTTATCAGTTTTGATTATCATTATTAGATTGTTTAATCTATTTTATGTATTGTCTGTATTACATTGCCAAATTTATTGCATGATTGCACCTACGTACATATAAATAACGATAAGTAACTCCTCCTGTAATGAAAATGTAACACAGCTTGTAAGCAGCACAAATATATCTAAATCAAAGCAACCAGTACACGTTTAATTAAGAATAACTTCAGCCTGTTTAGATTCCTCATTATTTTCTGTGGTTACATTTCTTTAAATTAAAACTGGTCGATTCTATGAGATAGAAGTTATTATAATTTAGGAGAGCAAATCATATAGTCATTTTTAGTTCAATCTGTGAAAAGTCTATTTATCGAACAGAATACATTTGTTAATCAGTAATATCACATTACAAATTAAAACAACTCACAAAATTATTTTGAAAATTTAGCACCTCTGGCGCGGCACTGAACACAGTTTCATTTTTCTTCAAATTTTTTATCTTTTGTAATTCTCTTTCTATAATGTTTTTTACCAGCCACTTCCTTGGATGCTTTGCTTGAAGTAGTTATGTTCAATACCTGCTTGTACTTTTATTGTTCTCCTGAAGTAGAGTTAATGCTATTCTTTCATTTCGAGAAATAATAATTTTATTGGCAGCTGTGTTTTATTTAAAATGTCATCGTTATTTAAATAACTGAAAAATGGCCGAAACTGGTAGAGATTATTGGGATAGTTAAATTCAGAATCATTTGTATGCAGATGATATGAAACATGCGCTAGATCAAAATCAAACTGATGATGTTGTAAATCTTGCAAGAGGTTTTTCAGAAAAAATCTAGAACGTTTTGAACATGTTGCAGAGGTGAAGATGTCTTAACTTATACAAAGGATGCATAGAAAAGCACTAGACTGAGTAAAAACAAAATATTAATTGGAACGACATAACTTTAGAATAAAAAGCAATATCATATGCTATGAAAATCCAATGCTAAAAGAGCTCAGATTTCTAGGAAAGGTGGCATCATAGCAATGTTGACACTCACTAGAGAAGATCAGACTAGAAATGAATTTTCAGCGTCATTAGCTTGGACAAAATGAATGGGATAAATGTGTTGTACATATTGGCAAGACAGACTCCGCTTGAGATACATACACGAACAGTAATGTAACGTTTAATGAAAAGGTAAGATTAGATCAGAATATAATTGATAAATGCCACAAAATATTTCAAAGCGGAGAGCTTCCATACGTATTAAAAGTATTATTCATTATCAGATATTAAAATTAGTAGGTGATGTAAATGCGCTAGAAACTGTTGTAATGTATATGTAATTTAATTGCTTGCTTGTTAGTTTTAAGTTCTTTTTTGTCATTTTTGTTTCATTACATTTTATTGTAAGGATAATATTTTTACTGGATTTGATATTTTTTACCAGTAAATTTAGTCTTTTGTTTTGACCTGTTTAGAAAGCAAATGTTTGCTTCATTTTTATTTTTAGCTAACTTAGTTCTTAATTTTGGTTCCGATTTTATAAACATTGAATGAAAATTATTGGTCATTACCAAGGTCATGTTCGGCCCACGTGTTCGCTAAGTTGCAAACAGTCTTTCTTTTTTTATTTATTTTCAGCGTGAGAATCTGATTCTTAGATAGGGCTATTCCATACTACGTGCAAAATGGCATTTTTTTTTTTTTGACTGCGCCGTTCAAAATTAGTCATCACGTAGTCTCGTCACGTGAGCCATCATGTGATCTAAAATCGTGGGATAAAACAGACGTTTTCTAGTAGATTAATCAGTCGTATTTTACACCTTTAGAGCACAAGGTATTATTTTTATGTTGACGCCAGTTCATTTAGACTTCTTCTATTTTGTGGATTTAGTAATTTATATTCTCTAGAAAACACAGAAGTGCTTCTCTTTATGAAAATGCTGGGACAAAGACATTTAGTGGAAATTTATTCTGGAATTCTAAACGGGAACATTATAAATTGTGATTCAACGAGGAACTGTTGCCATCAGTACAACGACCTCATCTGACGTCATCGCCTTCCATATTGGAACTTCATCGAGATTCGAACCTGGATTCAATTACAACTATTTAGTGATAGGACTTATATTTTTGAATTCTAGGATTAATCTTTGGATTATATTCACAAACCGTAAGTCCTATTTCATATTTTTACCTTGCTTTCAAGGGAAATAAATTATTTTGCTAAAACTTACAAAGCTTGTTGGCTTCACTCTTTTCTTTTGTTACTTTTCTACGAGCCTGCACGTAACAGAAGAAAATTTAGGTTCTCATCCGGGATATATGAGTTTTGGCTAAAATATTTCAGAAAATTGTTTTTTGAAATTAAATTCCCCTAGTTTTAAAATCCCAAGTACTATTTTACATTTTGTTTGAAATCCTTAGCGAAAACAACAGGCTGTTTTTTCACAATGTCATCAAAAGTGGAGACTTATCTTTCTAGTCCTACTCAGGAGCACTTGGATAGTTTGAAAAAAGATGAGTTGCTTGAACTTGCCAGAAAATAAGATCTTTCTGAGGCAAAATCTTTCTTAACGAAAAAAGAAATTAAAAACATTTTGATTCAGTATTTGGTAGAGAAGAATGTTTTTGATAAAAGTGTTTGGGCTTCGGTCAGTAAGTTTTTATTAGACTCTGACATAAAAGTTAAAGGAATTAAAAATGAAATACAAGATGGAATTGGAGTGAAGGAGGCTCGAACTTCAGAAAGAGAAGAAACAAATGCAGTTGCAATTAGAAGAGAAGCAATTGCAATCGCAATTTGAAAAAGAGGAGAGAGATACAGGAACGAGAGAATGATAAACAAACGAAATTACAATTTGAAAAGAGAGAGAGAGAGAGAGAGAGAGAGAGAGAGAGAGAGAGAGAGAGAGAGAGAGAGAGAGATAAACGAATGCAGTTACAATTTGAGAAAGAGGAGAGACAGATATATACAATTACAAAGAGAGAAGTATGAAAGGGAATTTCAAATTAAAATGAAAGAAATAGAGCTGGCAAGGGAAAAGCACGATCCCACTTTACATATAAATTCAAGTTTTGACATTATTAAGAATATCAGGCTAGTGCCCACCTTTAGAGAAAAAGAAGTAGACAAATATATTCCTCGTTTTGAAAAAGTCGCTGAAAATTTGAAATGGCCAAGGGAGCACTGGAGTCAGTTACAACAATGTGTACTTGTTAGTACAGCTAGTAATATTTACCATCCACTGTCAGTTCATCAGACTATTGACTATGATTTGGTTAAGGAATGCATCTTAAAGGGTTATGAATTAGTCCCTGAAGCTTATCGGCAAAAATTTAGGAACTATAAAAAGGAAGCTTGACAATCTCATGTCTAATTTGCAAGAGAAAAACAGCAGTTATTTGAGAGACGGTGATTAGCCAAGAAAGTTGAACATGGTTATGAAAGTCTTAAACAACGTGCATTACTTGAAGAGTTCAAGAACTGTGTACATAGTGACATTAAGACTTATCTTGACGAGCATAAGATTGAAACCTTGGAAAATGCAGCTCGTGCCACTAATGAGTATTCCTTAACTCATAAAGTTACTGTTGTAAGTAAGTCTTTCACTCAGCAGTCTACTGGTAGAAAGGTATTTCAGCCTAATACGACTCCTTCTAAAACTCAATCTGGCACAACTTTTAAAAATCAAGCTTCTGATAAACTTGATTCAAAATACTTGTCTCTTCATACATGTACCTATTGCAAGAAAAAAGGACACGTCATATCTGATTGCTTCAAACTGAAATATAGGCATTAGAATCAAGATAGACCTATCCCAAATGCTCTTATTTCTAAGAGGTCAAGGTCACGGTCATGTATTGAAAGCAATACATTTGTTGGGTCTAATAAACCCCAGTCAGATTTTATTATGGAGAATTATGAACCATTCATGTCGAAGGGTTCTATATCACTCTTCGGTGATTTGGCCAATCCTAGCCCTATTAAAATTGTAAGGGATACAGGAACCTCTTAGAGTCTTTTATTATCAGGTACTTTGCCTTTTCTGACAAGTCTTCTTCTAATGAGAGTGTTCTCATTCAGGGAGTAGAGTGCCGTTTTGTTCATGTTCCTCTTCATTCTGTAAATTTGTCATCAGACTTAGTCTCAGGACCTGTGACAGTCGGAGCAGTGTTTTTTTATCCGTTGAGGGCATTCATTTGTTACTAGGCAACGACCTAGCTGGAGACAAGGTTGTGGTTAATCCACTTGTAACTGACAAGCCTTCTTTGGATCAAAAAGTTGATCCTATTCGATAAGAATACCTTGATTTATACCCAGCTTGTGCAGTTACTAGAGGTATGGCAAAGAAAGCTCTTGAGAATGATATTGATAAGGAAAATATTTCTTTAGCTGACACATGTATTGGTCAGGCGTTTGATGAGGTCACTTTCACTCCTTGTTTGGACCAATCAAAAGATATTGGTCACAGTGATCCTCTTTTAACTACTCATTCTCTTTTATCTAATCAGGGTGACAAACGACAATCACTTCTCGATGAACAGGAAAAAGATCCTGAGATCTCCTGTTGGTTTCAGAGGACCATTAGTGAAACTGAAGCCACTGAAGTACCTGTCTGTTATTTCATTAAAAATGGAATTCTTATGAGAAAATGCAGACCTCCCGAGGTACCTGCTGGTGACTAGTGGTCAGAGAACTATCAGATTGTAGTTCCAAAATCTTACAGACAGGAAATAGTTTGACCCATGAAACTGCTCTGGCTGGTCATTTGGGGATAAATGAAACTTATCACAAGATCTTGACTCACTTTTATTGGCCAAAAATCAAAAGTGATGTTTGTAAATTTTGTAGATCATGTCATACTTGTCAAATGGTAGGAAAACCCAATCAGAAGATACCTAAGGCTCATCTGTAACCTATTCCTGCATTTGACGAACCATTTAGCAGAATTATGGTAGACTGTGTTGGTCCCATACCTAAGACCAAGTCAGGCAACCAATATTTGTTGACCATTATGTGTGCGTCAACAAGATTCCCAGAGGCAACTCGTTTGAGGACTATTAAAACAAAAACGATAGTGAAAGCTTTAATAAAGTCTTTTACTCAATTTGGCCTTCTTAAATCTGTCCAATCGGATCAAGGGTCATATTTATGTCTGGAATTTTCCAGCTAGTAACGCTTGAATCTGGCACTCAGCAATTCAAGTCAAAAGTGAGATTATGGTTTCACAGAACTTTAATTGAGAGAACTTTTGAGTCTTGTAATTGAGTTCATTCTCTCTTTCTCATTCTTCAAAATTTTCTTCAAATTAGATTTTACGGCCCTTCCAAAGCTAAGAAGGAAATGAATGAGTCAAATTATAATAATAGTACTCTCATCTAAATAAATTAATTGACTAGTAGTATATTGAAAGAGATAGCCAAGTAAATCATGCAATTAATTTAGTTGTACCTGTCCCACAAACTGAGGAATTAAGTGAAGGAATTCAGTCGGACACTATTGATCTTGGAGTGACAAGTCTTCGGAATTCGGAAATTATGAAAAATCTGGACCAGAAATATTTACATTTGCAACAACAAGAAAGGAATGAACTTAAACAGCTATTATTCGAATATGAGCACTTGTTTACAGATATTCCTACGAGGACAAACAAAAGTTTTCATGACGTTGAAATTGTAGATTCAATACCTGTGAAACAACACCCATACAGGATGAACCCTCTCAAACAGGAATACTTGAAAAAGGAAATTCAGTATTTACTGGAGAACGATTTCCTAGAGCCAGGTAATAGTGATTGGAGTGCACCATGTATACTTGTTCCGAAACCAGATAAACTTTCCGTATGTGCACTGATTATAGGAAGGTGAACAGTGTGACAAACACAGTCATTTCCATTACCAAGAATCGATTACTGTATTGATAAAATTGTTAATGCCAAGTACGTCACCAAATTTGACCTTCTGATAGGATTTTGGCAAATTCCACTAACTGAAAGAGCAAAGGAAATTTCGGCATTTATGACTCCAGACGGACTCTATCAATATAAAGTGATGCCGTTCGGGATGAAGGGTTCCCCAAATAACTTTCAACGTTTGATGAATATGATTAGCTCTGATCTAGATAATTGTGATGCTTACATCGATGATGTCATCATCTGCAACGACACCTGGAAAGAACATCTAGCCACGATTCGGAAATTCTTTGACAGATTCACTGATACAAATTTGACAATCAATTTATCTGAAAGTGAGTTTTGCCGTGCTTGTGTGACATTTCTAGGACATATTGTGGGACATGGTCATGTTAAACCTATAGATGCTAAGGTCAATGCTATCTCGGAATTCCCTGTACCTGTCAATAAAAAGCAACTGATGCAATTTTTGGGTTTGGCCGAATACAATCGGAAATTTTGTTCCAATTTTTCTAATATTGCTGAACCCCTGACAATCTTGTTGAGCAAGAAAAACATGTTTCTTTGCACAGAAAAATGTCAGGAGGCTTTTGATGGGTTAAAAGCCATACTTAAAAGTGCGACGGTTCTTACAGCTCCAAATTTCAATCAGCCATTTATGTTTTCTGTTGATTCAAGTGATGTTGGGGTTGGAGCAGTTTTAATTCAAGAAGATATAAATGGTGTTGATCATCCAGTGTGCTATTTCTCTAAGAAATTAAATAAGCACCAAAGAAATTACTCAGCAATCGAGAAGAAATGTTTGGCTTTAATATTGGCATTACAACATTTTGAAGTTTACATTAGTTCAGCCCCTTCTCCGGTTGTTGTGTTTAGTGATCACAATCCCCTTACTTTCATCGATAAGATTTTAAGGTGGAGTTCGTTTTTACAAGAATATAATCTTGACATCAGGCACATCAATCTAAAAGACAATTTGATAGCGGATGCACTTTCCCGTGTAGAGAAATATTATTTCATGTACACTTTGTATAATTCATTAGAGTTTTCTTATGTAATTTTATTTTACCTCATGTATAATTAACATATGGTAAATAGAAAGCTTTATTATATAAATCTTTCATTTTCTTTATGGGGGAAGTGTTACGTATATGTAATTAAATTGCTTGTTTGTTAGTTTGAAATTCATTTTTTTATTTTTGTTTCATTACATTTTATTGTAAGGATAATAATTTTACTGGATTTGATATTTTTCCCAGTAAATTTAGTCTTTTGTTTTGAACTGTTTGGAACGCAAATGTTTGCTTCATTTTTATTTTTAGCTAACCTAGTTCGTAATCTTGGTTCCGATTTTATAAACATTGAATGAAAATGATTGGTCATTACCTAGGTCATGTTTGGCCAACGCGTTTGCTAAGTTGTAAACAGTCTTTCTTTTATTTCAGCGTGAGAATTTGATTCTTAGATAGGCTGTTCTAGACTACGTGCAAAATGGTAATTTTTTACTGCGCTGTTCAAATTAGTCATCACGTAGCCTCGTCACGTGAGCCATCATGTGATCTAAAATAGTGGGTTGAAACAGACGTTTTCTAGTGGATTAGTCAGTCGTATTTTACACCTTTAGAGCACAAGGTATTATTTTTATGTTGATGCCAGTTCATTTAGACTTCTTCTGTTTTGTGGATTTAATGATTTATATTCTCTAGAAAACACAGAAGTGCTCTTCTTTATAAAAATTCTGGAACAGAGACATTTAGTGGAAATTTATTCTGGAATTCTAAACGGGAACATTATAAATTGTGATTCAACGAGGAACTGTTGCCATCAGTATAACGACCTCATCTGACGTCATCGCCTTCCATATTGGAACTTCATCGAGATTCGAACCTGGATTCAATTACAACTGTTTAGTGTTAGGACTTATATGTTTGAATTCTAGGATTAATTTTTGGATTATTTTCACAAACCGTAAGTCCTATTTCATATTTTTACCTTGTTTTCTAGGGAAATAAATTATTTTGTTAAAACTTACAAAGCTTGTTGGCTTCACTCTTTTCTTTTGTTACTTTTGTACAAGCCTACACGTAACACTGTCAATTCAAAAATAGAATCTGAGTTTGAAATTATGAAAGGCAAACTTTTCATGATGTAAAAGAAGACGTTGGGAAAGAAACAGATCCAAACGACAGCTGTTCAATTGTTGGATATGTTATATTGCAAAAGCAGGTCGAACATGTTAAAATCTAAAGACTGCAAATAGAAATGCATCTTGCATATTAAGTGCGAAATTCACGAGAATATAAAAACCAGTCTTAAAAGTTTTAAACATTCACATTAGTTAAAAGGCTGTAACTACTGTTGAAAAGAAAATATATCATCAGAGCTACTATATCTACATCGATGACAATGAATATATTAATCCTTACTCTGTTTATTTATAAATTTTCTTTATTTCCCATCCTACTCCTACTCTAATCAAAATAAAATAAAAGTCAAAACAAAGTCATGCGTTATCATACTAGGGATAGACTTACTGGAAATGCAGTCAGAATTTCCAAGTATCGAAGACGAAGTGTACCGGAGGAAGAGTTGCTTTGACAGATGTTACATCTGCTCTATACAATTTTGTATTCACGTGATTTACTGCTGTATCTTTTGCAGTGTCTTGTCCCATTGTACAGATTAATTATAAACCTTTGAAATGCCGTTCTTTATGACTTATCTGATCGGTATTTATGGTTGTATAATCAAAGTCTAAAGGCGTTTTTGGATTTCAGAATATTGTTTTCGTATTAAACAGTACTACCCATTCTTATAGCCATCTCACTCGGTAGCAAAAATAGACCGTTACCATTATCTTCATCTAATTTAACCTTTTAATCTGTTACGTTATGTTTTCATTGTATTCGTCTGTGTCATAATTCTACTCTCCTAAAGCATGTTTGCTCTGTTCTCATTTTATTATAGTGTCTGTTACTGTCGAAACAGACTGTGCAATATATATATATATATATATATATATATATATATATATATATATATATATATATATATATATATATATATTCTTTTCTTAGGCATCCATATAACATGCCGTTTACATTGGTCTTTACACTTTGATACAACCTTGCAATATCTTCATCTGTCAGAACCATTGGTTTCCTATAGGAAATATCCATCCTACTTCCTGGACTGGTTTTGTTTACTGTTGAATACATTAAGGAAAGGAATCCACATATTAGTCTCAATCTAAATGTATTATTTCGTCATACGTCAAACTGCTTTTATAGTAAAACATATCATTGTGAGAAACAAATTCTTTTGAATCCTTACCATGATGACGTAGATTGTTAACATTGTTGCAGAATATTTTTTATTGTTTCAAGAAAATCATATCTTTAAATTAATTGAATTCCTTCATCAGCTAGTGGAATAGTATATTCAAACGTCAACATTATTATTTGGGAGCGAATATGAAATCCATAAAATGACTGACAAATCCATACAGCGATGACAGATTGACGACTGCCAATAGGACATATCTGTTGCCATGCATGCTACTCGGTTTAATTGATTTGGCCATAATCTCACATTAAATGACGTTATGTATATATTCACTGAACCTTGGCTACCAAATAATAAAGTATGATTATCAAGTATGTTTACTGGTCTAAGTGGGAAAAGCAAATAATGATATTACATTAGATTTACATTAAAACATGCAAAGTTAAATTGGTTTTTATTCTGCAAATGCATTAAGTATTATTTCCTGAGTTTCCATATTCACATGTAGACCTTGTTGTCTTTTTGTCTCTTCTCAAATCTTTTCATTTTCTTTACTGTAAAACCATTACCATCTTTTTGATTTATAATTATTCCATTTCCTCTATCAGCTTTTTATCATTGGATTTGGCGGGTTCGAACCCCGGCCGAGTCATACCAAAGACTTTCAAAAATGGTACTAACAGCTGCCTCGCTTGGCGATCAGCATTAAGAGGTTAGTGTTAGGACTGGTTGGCCTGGTGTCAGGATAGTGTGACTGGATGGGACATCATGCTACATGTCTGCGGCATGATGCCCCAGTGCTAAACGTCACTATAAACTGTCACACTGCAGACATCGTAGCGATATGACTGAAAAATTGTTAAAGCTACGTTAAAAATCTAAATCACACACACACACACACACACACACACACACACACACACACACATTGGATTTGTAACATTCTACAACATAGTGTATCTCAAATAACAAATTAGCCGTTTATTTAGTCTTGACATTGCGTTTGTTTTACCACGTTTTATTTAAATGTAGCGAGAATTAGATTAATAGTTTTGAATGGCATCTCTTTTAATTTTTCCATTGGTGTTATTTATTATCTCCAGTTTACTCGCCTTAACACGTTCTCGCATTTGTGGCATTTTGTTGTTTAAAGGTGATGTGTAGGGACGCATTTTTGTTTACTTTCTGATTTGTAATCAATACAGGCATGCATGTTGTGCATGTTTTGAGTCTCTCTTTTCCAATAATCTTTGTCATATCTGACGTTTTCTAGAAATTCCTTATCTTTCTTAACTGTACTCTTTTCAGTCCGCGCTTTGAATATTTATCCAAAAGCAATGTGTATGCCAGCTCCATTTTCGTGTTCACCTTTTGAGCCAGTTGTATTTCTTTGCTGTATTTCTCGGATGTGTATACATCAATGTCTGCATGCACTAGTCACTTACAGGGCATACATACGATCTTTTGTAGGGAAATCTTTTTCCTTGCATTCTTGCGATACGTGTACGTAGACTGTTAGGTAACTAAACTTTCAGTTTAGTGCGTTGTTTGTTTTTCTTTTTCCCTTTTAATTTCTTAAATTGATTGATCTTTATCTATGCAACTACATATACAGGATTATTATAATTATATTAAATAAACGCTATGCAAAATTCCTAATGTAGAGTATTGTAAATGACATAAAAAAAGCAATACATTATGCTTTATTAAGGTGTCTTTAGGCGTTATCAACAAGTCAAAATGAGAACGGGTACATTACTCTCAAACAACGTTTTCTCAATACCTGACGCTAGATAGAAATTTTCAAATTTGAACATCGTCATGGTTGAATCTAAATTAAATACTGTATTTAGTGTAGTCACCACTTGTTGTTTTAGATAGCAATTTCCTTGCCGTAAATTCTATATCTGTTTATGTCGATTCGTTGTAGATTATCTTTATGAAGTTTACAAGATCTTAACGAGGTTTGCACTCTACATTTTGCTATTTAATTCTTATTTCATAATACGCTCTTCTAGCCACTTTGCTGTCGAAGTTGTTCTTGATTGTTTCAATATAATCACCTTTAGAAAGTAATCTGTAAAACTGCATATCTTCTGAGACATTCGAATATATATTTTTATGTTTGAGGCCATTCTCTTGAATTTCGTTTTCAAACCCAACTTGCTTCGACTATAGTTTTTTCGAGTGCAAAAACACATTATCTCTGGATAACATCATTGCTGCTTTCTAGTGAAAATAATCAAATATTTATATTACGTCTCCAAAATGGTTTGAATTAATCACAGTGTAACTTTGTTTAATTGTTCATGAAGTGTCAAATATTTAACGTTAATGATGTCATTTGTAGAAGTGGTGATGTTTGCCAATTTTCTATATAGCCTTGCTGGCTCTGTAAATTTTTGAATTTATTTCCAGTCAATAAATTACTATGCAGTCCAGCATTTGCTTTCTATAATTTGTGAAAAATGTCATCTAATCCACCTTGTGTGAGGAGCCACTATCCGGCTGGTCTAATAACTTTTAATTTAGTCGCAATCGAGAAATTGATCCGTAATCCACTATTTTGTTTATAATTTGTTCAATATTATCCTCAAATTGACCTTTATGGATTCATTAATTAACTTTCACGTTAGATTCTTAATGTTCTAATGCCCGAACAAAATAGACCAAAGACCATTAATCTAGCTCTCCTCTTTCCTATACTACCATAGATTGACGTAAAGAAGGTGAAATTATTAAAAGCATTAACCGTCGATTTGATTATCTCCGAGGATGAAAGTGGGTTTCCGAAGACATCCAGTGAGGTCACAAGAGTTAGCTGAAGAATGTTCGGAATTATGCGCCAAATATATGTTAGTCAAAACAACCAAAAGCCAACGATAAAGTGCAGTGATATCCCACCTGAGTTTAGATGGGTTATGAACCAGAACCATTCCCGGAGCCAGGCGGAAAGTAAAGACGCTTGTAAGCTGTGATATAAACATCAACGAATCCATACAGGATTATTTAAAATAAAATTGGAATCGGCATCTTTCTTTCTTTGTCCCTGATCAGAAGCTTTCAGTTAATGATTGATAAGAAAATCGATTACAATGTTTTTCTTAATATGTCAAAATATGGAAATTTGGACATACAATCGTCCATCCCATTCCTAAAGATATAAAATCCCCATAGTTAATACCTTTTAAATAAACCGCAGACTTTTGCTTCACAGTTTGAGGAATTGACCGGTTTATTGATTAGACGGTGGAATCTTTGCTTGAATAAGGGAGATGGTGTTCTTTTAAAATGACCAATGTTTTAGCGCCATTTTAAGAGAGGTTGTCCATTAATAAAATTTCAAGTCGAGCGGTGCTTTTAAATAATGTCGATATCTTACTTATAATAAGAGAAGTGTGGTTTTGCTTGGAAATAGTCATCTCATTTTATTTCAGTCTATATACTGATTGCTTTTTAATCGGTGTTATAACACGTTGCTGAATTTAGGAAAGGAAGGGTCCTCTTGAACAATCGACCCTTTGTAAATATCGTTTACATCGTACGGTTTTAATGATTTAGCAAAGTACAACCGGTTTTAGTCTGTACTCGTTTTGTAACAATATTTCAAATGGTTATCTGAGATTTGTGAAATGTTGCAAATAGCCACATGTTTTTCCCTTTCCCTTTATATTTAATCTTTTTAAACGGTAAGAGAAGTACATTGATGTTATCATGTTTGCTCCTGCTTTGCACCTCTGTTGTTGTGAATTTGATAACGGACTCGGGCAAGAGTAGGTGGTCGCCCATCTACGGTCTTCTGTTTCCTCTAGTTTTTTCGGTTTCCTGCAACATCAAACAAAACCTTGTCAATGGTGACGTTTTGTAATATATAGTACTTTCTCAGGCTGCGGGGGTTTGTTTTGCTTGACTTTGTTCCATGTGTGTTTTTATTCAAATATATTTTGCTTGCCATAAAGTAACATAATTTGCAATTGTTTGAACACTGAAGACGCGTACATATTAGTTGAGTTCAAGCCAATTTACAATTCAGTTTATATAAATAGATGATTTTTGTACAATTGGTGTTATGTACCTTGACAAAACTTGACACAATTTCAAGCACGATGGAAATTCCAGTAATAAATGATAATGAAAGTACGTGTCTGATAATTGTGTAACTCTGGTGAATGAGGAGAAATGGTATCTTCGGGCTTCAGCTTGTTGTTCAATCAAATTTCACAGTTTCATTACCAAGATACTGCATTGTTCTATGGCAGATGTAATGTTATTCACTTTTTATCTTGTGGAATCAATTAAGCGATGTCATTTATCATCGATCTGTATCACTGGTCAGTTCGTTGTATGTTGGTTCAATATGACAACGATACGAAAACCATAACATGTATGGTAAGATGCAAATGTCATCTGTTATCAAGGCAAACACCTGTCTTCTCCCCATAAATTAAATTTCATATCTCTACTGAAAATTTGACGGGGATAGACGGTTATCTCGAAATGCTTTAAAATGAGTAGAACACGTTACAATATTGGATTCGCTTCAGGAAAGAAATATAAAAAATAATATATTAATAGAGAATAATAAGCGTTAAAATTGACGAATTATTTGACCCAAGGTGAGATGACTAAAAGTTTTGTAATCTAATTATATAAACACATGCTTGACTCAATAGGAGACGTTCGAAAGATTTGGAAGCTAATTGAAAAAATTGTGATTGATTCAATGAGTGATTTTAAATGTTTTGGAAGCTACTTAAATTAATACGTGCTTGACTCAAGGTGAGATGTTTAAAACTTTTGGAAGCTAATTCAAAACATATGTACATGCAAAGCATGCGCAAACTGTAAAATATAATGTATTCAATAACACGAATACTTCAAACTGTTACTGTATCATAGAGACTCATGAACTAATAGCAGGTTTCACTATATGATTAAAAACGTCAGATGATATTTTTGAAGTTCTACTCTGAAGCTGGAGTCCTCAAAACGCAATCCAAATCTCAAATCAGAAAAACCATATGGGCCGGACGGAAGAGTAAACGAAATGTTGAACACCAGGACTTCACGTTTATAGCCATATTTAGCCCGATTACCAAACGATTTTAGTCCGGGCATATCTTTCAATAATTGGTAGAAAATATTATCTGCTTATTGCACAAAACTAGGTAAGACAAGTCACAAATCTCCCTGCTTCTAATTATAGATTTTTTAAATTAAACAGAGTGTTCAGCTGAACAGCCATTCCATGAATTATTTGTAAGTAACAAATATCCTTTTTAACCTTTTCCGGCTAAACTTATATTTAAGTATTCTTAAGTCACTTATTGTTTCTTAGTTCGACATATATGCCTGGTGCAGTTGTCCATTAGTATGTTGCATTGTTTTGAATTTTGAGTATAACCTTGTTCACTAATTATATTTAGTACCTAACGGTATTCAAATTAAATACGTACTTTGGGGGGTTGGGGGGTTGGGGGCTACAATCCGATTAACCTCCTTTGTCTTCATTGTGTTTGGTGCTGACAGAGAATAAATCCCCTATTCTATTTTGTTCTATACTCAATGAGTACAACGTCAGTCTTTTATCGTGCCCAGAGTGCCAGTGATTCAGACACTGCTGAGTTGGTTCTCAGATCTACTGAAGTTACTGCAAAATGGATTTAGCTGCAGTTCTATTCACAAGCAGTCATGATTATGACGGATGATAATATTTGTGAGTTCTCCGCAAACACACACTGCTGGATTTGTGAAGCTTTTACTTTCACTGTAGAGCAATGCCAGTCCAACAATAAAGGACAAAGTCCTGTTTCCAAAGTTCGGAATCACTGTCATATCACTGGTTCGTGCATAGTTTCCGCACGCAACGCATGCAATTTGCAGTTGCGAATTTATCACAACAAAGCAAAATTCCCTATAGTGATTCATATCGTAAGTGGGTTAGATAGCCACTTAATAATGCAAGCTGTAACCACGGCATCGGACTCACCGATAAGCGTGATCCCCAACAAGCTGGAAAACACTTGACATTTAGAATGCGTCAATAGCAGTTTATAGATTTATTGCAGTTTATGAAATCGTCCTTGCAGAATTTAGCAAGCAGTCTATCCGCAGAGAACTTTGTACTCACACGTCGATAGTGTCCAACAAATATGGATTTGATAACGGGAAAAAGTGTGTACATGTACGAGTACATGAGCGACTAGGACAAATTTGCTGAAATACAGTTGCCACGAATCGAAGCATTTTCTTCATCGTTTTGGTCAAAAATGTAAAAGCAATCCATTAAGTGACCTTTGCTGCAGTGGCTAATAGTTCCATAGCGGCTTCACCTCTCCCATAGCCACGCGGAGTATATTTTATAAAATGTCTTACAGGGTAAATATCGAGCTGGTCTGGAAACGTCAATTTAACAACCATGTACCAATCATATAAAAATTATCCAGCAGTGATGTCATGGAGTAGTATGGGAAAAGACGTGGTGACGCAGCTCAAAAAAGCAAGAATTGATTCAATATGTGATAGAAGGCCGCAAGATTGTTGGTATGTTGGTATAGGGATTAACGCCATTGTCAGCACAAGATAGGCTATACATGGCGGCCAGAATAAATGGTGGAGGAAGAACCCAGGAAAACTCCGGAAAGAACCACCGATCCACGAGAAGCTAAGGGCAAGCTTTCCCACATACCCGCATTGGCCGAGCCCGTGACTCGAACTCACAAAGATAGGGTTGAGATGGCAGTGATCCGTAACGGTGAGCTCCTTAGACAACTCGGCCACTCGGGGACCCCAAGGCCGCAAGAAAGTCAAGGTAAGTTACAGCAGCTGGCTTTGGACAAACATTTGCGCCGCTAGCAGTAAGGAGGGTGAACAGACCACTTTGTTTACAGACCTTGGTTTCGAAAAAAAAAAAAAAAAACGGTTTCTACAAAAGGTTGAAAAATACAGGTAGATAACGCTCAACTGAAACCTCTAACCAACAGCGTCTCTTTAAGTTGTGTTAGCTCATTCTGTTACTTTATCTCTGACGATTATGTTTTCACTTTTTCTCACGCGTAAGTTTACTCATCGGTCACTCTCTCCTGGTCGCACCCTCCCTGCTGCTATCGATAACGTCGAGAAAATCCATATCGCCTGCTTATCGTATTATTGAATATTTCGACTGCTTCTCGGTCTGATTCTCGCGATGGTATATCATCTTGATCGTAATTATATTTAACACTTGTAAATTGAGGTTGCTTGGCAAGTATTTCTTTCTCAGCAGGTATTTCTTGCTCGCCAAGCATTTTCTGAAATTCACCTTCAATATTAAGTTTTGGGTATTCTGACGAAATTAATTCTTTCGTCATTATATTTAAGAGTGAGATTTTTTTACCTACGTGTAATTAAATCTATTGTTTATCAATAATGGTTGGAGAACCTCACTCTGCGAGATTGTCACGAGAGCAACTCGAATTACTCAAAACATATATACCGTTACGATACTCTATTAAACAAAAACTACAAGCACGTCAACAAACACAAGAAGAATTTGCCGAAGAAACAAAGCAGTCATTTAAACCTATTGCAGAGACCACTAAAGGTCTTCTTCCAGCGTTGGAAAGAACCGCAGCGGCAACTGAAAAAAAAACAGCCGAGCAAACCAAGAAAACCAAAAACTTTTACGAGAATTTCCACCTGAGATAGCTGCTGCTCAGCCAAACCCGAGAAATACTTGAAGGTATTGACCAAGCTCGTGCTGAAAGAGGTGAAATAAAGGAACATATAACAGAACAAGAAGAAGAACCAGGACAAGCGCGAGCTAAAATCGATATAAATGATAAATTTGCTGACGATGCTATTAAGCACATCAAAAATCTTGACAGTATAAAAGGATTACCTGCATTTGCTGTCGTGAGTTTTGATTTAAGAAAGGAAGAGATTTTGAAACCCGAGTACGCTAATGAAGGTGTAGATCGTGAAACCTGGTATAAATGGGTATTTCGTATACACTACGGAGTTAATCAGGCACGAAATAGTGATCCAAAATATGTTACATTTGATGATGGAATAAATGAATATTTTTCACAATTGCAACAAAAACAGTTACGAAAGCAAAAACAACAAAAACAACCCCAAAAACAACCACAACATAAACAACATAAACAACATAAACAACAACAAGAAGAAAGACAAGTACAACAATTACAACAAGAACAACTACCACAATCAAGACAAAAACAAGCACAACAACTACCACAAGTACAACAACAACAAAAAATATCAGCCAGTCCAATATTAAGTGAGGAAAAATACAAGAATGCCCCGACGTAACTGGAAGTGGTATTGTTGCTCCTGGTATAGGTACCAGGGGAAGTGGCCTTGTTACTTGTCCCAATAATGTCCTTGATGATGTTTATCGACTAGACATTCTGAAAACGAGCTGATAATAACTCTCCGGAAATCATCAAAGAGATAACATCAATTTCTCAATGATTATTTACCGGTGGTATCATGGATATTAATGTTTACAGAGCTCTCATTGATGAAATTGTTGATGATTATCACAGTGATTAAGCTGTTAAATATAATGACTAAGGATAAGATGATTATACATAATGCCCAACGTGCCCCGGCCATGGTCCCAGTAATGAAATCACGAGTACCAGTATACAGCGCGATTTACGGTGATGGACTCGGTGATGTTGTTTAGGGTCAATTCAGAAGATTAGCCCCAAAACCAATACCGATTTTAAAGCAACTGGGAATGAAGGCTACTGATGTTATTCGTGAAGAAGGTATTAGTGCTGCCGGTAACGTTGCCACGAAAGTATTTTCGGCAAACAAGGACAGACTAGCGCGATTGATACGTTGACCAAAGCGGTTACACCAAGTGCAAAGCACTCCGCAAAATCTTCCTTAACGAAACAAGAAATTAAAAATATCTTCATTCAATATTTGGTTGAGAAGAATGTTCTTCATAAAAGTGTTTTGGCTTCGGTGAGTAAGTCGGTGTCAGACTCTGACACCAAATTAAAGGAACCTAAAATGAAATACAAGATGGAATTGGAGTTAAGGAAGCTCAAGCTTCAGAAGGAGGAAAGAGAGAAACAATTGCAGTTGGAATTTGAAAAAGAGGAGAGAGAGACAGGAAAGAGAGAATTATAAACAAATCAAACTGCAATTTGAGAAAGAGGAGAGAGAGAGGTAGGAGAGGGAGAAAGATAAACAATTACAATTAGAAGAGAGGGAGAGAGAGACAGGAGACGGAGAAAGATAAACAAATGCCGTTACAATTTGAAGAGAGGGAGAGAGAGAGAGAAAGATGCAAATACAAAAAGAGAAGGATGAAAGGGAATTTCAAATTAAAATGAAAGAAATTGAGTTGTCAAGTGAAAAGCACATTTCCATTTCACGTACAAATTCAAATTTTGACATTACAAGAAATATCAGGTTAGTACCCCCTTTTAGAGAAAAAGAAGTAGACAAATATTTTATTTATTTTGAAAAAGTTGCTGAAAATTTGAAATGGCCAAAGGAGCATTGGACTCAGTTATTGCAATGTGTACTTTCTGGCAAGGCCCGATATATTTATGCATCCCTGTCAGTACAGCAAAGTTCTGACTATGATTTGATTAATGAGTGCATCTCAAAGGGTAATGCGTTAGTCCCTGAGGCTTATCGGCAAAAATTCAGAAACTATAGACAAGAAGCTGGACAAACTTACGTCGAATTTGCTAGAGAAAAAGAGTAGTTATTTCAGAGAACACTTGAGTCTTGAAATAGAGTTCATTCTCTCTTGCTCATTTTTCAAAATGTTCTTCAAATTAGATTGTACGGTCCTTACAAAGTTAAGAAGAAAATGAATGAGTTAAATTATAATAATAGTACTCTCATCTAAATAAATTAATTGACTACTAGTATATTGAAAGAGATAGCCAAGTAAATCATGCAGTTAATTTAGTTGTACCTGTCCCACTTATTGAGGATTTAAGTGAAGAAATTCAATTGGACACTATTGATCTTGGAGCAACAAATCTTCGGAATTCGGAAATTATGAAACATCTGTACCAGAAACGTTTATGTTTGCAACAACAAGAAAGGAATGAACTTAAACAGTTATTATTCGAATATGAGCACTTGTTTCCAGATATTCCTACGAGGACAAACAAAATTTTTCATGACGTTGAAATTGTAGATTCAAAATCTGTGAAACAACACCCATACAGGATGAACCCTCTCAAACAGGAATACTTGAAAAAGGAAATTCAGTATTTACTGGAGAACGATTTCATAGAGCCAAGTCAAAGTGATTGGAGTGCACCATGTGTACTTGTTCCGAAACCAGATAAAACTTTCCGAATGTGCACTGATTATAGGAAGGTGAACAGTGTGACAAATACAGATTCATTTCCATTACCAAGAATCGATGACTGTATTGATAAAGTTGGAAATGCTAAGTAAGTAACCAAATTGGACCTTCTGAAGTATTTTGGCATATTCCACTAACTGAAAGAGCAAAGGAAATTTCTGCATTTATGACTCCAGATGGACTATATCAATATAAAGTAATGCCGATCGGGATGAAGGGTTCTCCAAGTACCTTTCAACGCTTAATGAATATGTTTACCTCTGGTCTAGATAACTGTGATGCTTATATCGATGATGTCATCATCTATAACGACACCTGGAAAGAACATCTAGCCACGATTCGGAAATTCTTCGACCGACTCAATGATGCAAGTTTGACAATCAATTTATCTAAAAGTGAGTTTTGCCATGCTTGTGTAACTTTTCTAGGACATATTGTGGGACATGGATGCTAAGGTCAAATCTGTCTCTGATTTCCCTGTACCTGTCAGTAAAAAGTAACTGATGCGATTTTGGGGTTTGGCCGGATACTATCGAAAGTTTTATTCCAATTTTTCTGATATTGCTGAATCCCTGACAATCTTGTTAAATAAGAAAAACAAGTTTCTTTGGACTGAAAAATGTCAGGAGGCTCTTGATAGATTAAACGCCATACTCAAAAGTGCGACGGTTCTCACAGCTCCAAATTTCAATTAATCTTTTAAATTATCTGTTGATGCAAGTGATGTTGGGGTTGGAGCAGTATTGATTCAAGAAGATAGAAATGGTGCTGATCACCCAGTGTGCTATTTCTCTAAGAAATGTAAAAAGCACCAAAGAAATTACTCAACAATCGAGAAGGAATGTTTGGCTTTAATATTGGCATTACAGCATTTTGAAGTTTACATTAGCTCAGCTCCTTCTCCGGTTGTTGTGTTTAGTGATAACTACCCCCTTATTTTCATCGAGAAGATGAAGACTAAAAATCAAAGATTATTAAGGTGGAGTTTGTTTTTGGAAGAATATAATCTTAACATCACGCACATCAAATGAAAATACAATTTGATTGCAGATGCATTTTCCCGTGTATAGAAATATTATTTCATGTACACTTTGAATAATTCATAAGTTTCCTTATGTAATTTCGTTTTACCTCATGTATAATTTACATATGGTAAAAAGAAAGTTTTATTACATAAATCATTCTTTTTATGAGGAGAAGTGTTACGTATATGTAATTTGATTACTTGTGTATTAGTTTTTTAATTCTTTTTTAGTTTAGTTTTTTGTTTCATTACATTTTATTGCAATGATTATTTTCACGGGATTTGATATTTTTGAAAAATAATATCAGTCTGATTAGAACGTAAAAGTATGACTTAAGCACTATTTTTAGCTCACCTTGGTTCCTAGATCTTGTAAACATCGAGTTAAAACGATTGGCTATTACCAAGGTCATGTTCTGTGTGCGTGATCGCTCTAATATTTAAACAACTCTTTTTATTTAATCTTATAGTAAGATTCTCTAAGTCTTTTAAGGCGTGCGTGCAAATTATTATTTTTTTAATGCGATGTTCAAATTAGAAATCACGTAGCCTGTCGAGTGAGCTACCATTTGATCTAAAATCATTTTCTTCTAGATCTAGTGAGTCGTATTCCTACACCTTGAGGGTACAAGGTGTTTATATTGTTGATGCAGGCTTTTTCTGAATTTCATCTATTTTTGGGGATTTAATAATTCATATTCTCTAGAAAACAAAACAAGTGTTTTTGTTTATAAAAATTATGGGACAAAGACGTTTAGTGGAAATTTATTCTGGAATTCTAAACATAACATTATAAATTGTGATTCAACGAGGAATTGTTGCCATTTTTACAACGACCTCATCTGACGTCATCGCCTTTCATATTGGAATTTCATAGAAATTCGATGCTGGATTCAATTAGGACTGTTTAGTGATAGGACTTATATTTTTCAACTTTAGGATTAAATTTTGGATTATATTCACAAACCGTAAGTCCTATTTTCCATTTGTTACGTTGTTTTCTAGGAAAATAAATCATTTTTATCAAATTTACAAAGCTTGCTGGCTTCACTCTTTTCTTTTGTTACTTTTGTACGATCCTACACGTAACAGTATTAATCGAGATTATAACTTAGGATTTACAACACGTAAATCAATGTTGGTCGGCGACAGTAGAAGGTTTCCCTGCGCAAATCCGCTGTCATACATATTTGGATTTTGCAGAAATGTCCGTAAAGTTATATTTGGAGACGAACACACAGTTATACTTGTACAAAAGGCCACTGACAATGATGCAATCTGGCGCCTTGGTGGTAATGAAGGAAAAGTAACGCTGACAAAACTTTAATTGTGGATGCCAGTATGAACGCCATCGGATGCTGAAGAACAACGGTTAGATTCTTTTATGGGTCAAGGTGGTAAATCAATATTGTCATGGCTGACGATGACCACAGATAGTATTCAAAGCACAACAAATGGTATATTTACATGGCATATAGCATCACAACAAGGAGTGTCAACACCCAGGCATGTATTTGTTGCTTTCCAAGATACCGCTCGGATAAACTCACAAGAACGTAGCGCATTGACTTTTTATAAACTTGGAGTCAGTGAAATATCGCTACGAATAAATTGGCAACAAGATCCATCCGAAGAAATATTATTGAACTTTGAAAGCAATCATGTTGCACGTGCTTATCATCGGTTGATGACATTTATGGGGCGAGATCAAAATGTTGATTATGGCTTACAGATATCATAGCTAGACTTTATAACGCTGTATCCGATCTATTGCTTTTCACTGGAGCATTTAGATTTGTTTAGGCAATCTGTCCTTGATATACACTTTCGAGCTCGTGTTGCGCGAGGAGCTATCACCGAGTACAGAGCAATCGCTGTCATACTCAGCGATAAAACAATCCTACTCGAAGGTATAGTTGGACGAATGAGAGTTGTTAATGCTCCAGTAGAAAACATGTAACATGTAATTAGATCGCTCATAAAATTATAAATGTCATATCATCATGTTAGTGTCAGTCTGACTCCTGATCAGATTAAAAAAACTACAGTCAGCGCAAAAAAACAATTGTGGAACAAAAATATCGTTGAAGCGAGAATAAATCACAAATGGATCAAATAAACTATCACTGACAGAACGTCAACTTAAGCACTTTAATGCAACCAAAAAATAAAAAACCGGAATACGACTTGATCTTTCCGCGAGTGCTATGAGCGACACTACAAAGACCGGCTGTATATTTCCACTTCTCGCGGCGATAATAGGAATTATTGCCTCGGCGGCTCCAGCTGTTGCAAAAGCAGCTGATTTAGGTGCTGTTGGAACTGCAGCTGAAATGGCATTACAAAAAGCAACAGGACAAGGACTAAAAAAGGGACGGGGATTAAGACTGCCAGGAAATTTACCACGGCGTGGAAGCGGATTAAAGATTCCAGGAACACTTCGCTAATTCTTCCTATGTCCAATTTTGATTTACTTGATGCTGCTGCGCTATTAAACATTAAAAACTTTAGAGGTGTTTTTATGCGTGATCGGTTACCGCGTAAACCAAATCGTATTGAAACTGGTATTATTAATCGTGATGGACAAAATGGTCCTAGTACTCATTGGGTTGCATACGCTATTGATCCACGTGGAATTGTTTATTTTGATTCCTACGGGTTAGCTCCACCAAAAGAGTTTTTACGATATATTAATTTAGCTGGTGATATTCCAGTGTGGTATTCAACTTTACTAACACAAGCATTAACAGATCCTCCAATATGTGGCCTTGAAACCCTCGTTGTACTTGAGGCAATATCAAAATCGTCAGCGCCACCTCATAAAGTCGAGCACGATTACACCTTTTTAAACAGGCATCAGTAAATATAGTGGTAGATATTTGCGGAAGATCAGCTAAAACTAAAACCCAACAAACATCAGGTGAAGATTTACTCAAGCAAGTAACAAAACAAATAAATGATGAATTATCTGACCTGCTAAATCTTGCAAATATTGATCCGGGCGAACTTGTAGTATTTCAGAACCGTGAAAGAAAATTAATGACGGGTAATATTTCAATCAACGATATCATTGTTTGTACTCAAGGAACGCGTAAAGGTAGCATAGCTGTATACAGCAAAGACGGTAAACTTGTCCCTGGCATTGTTACTCCATCGTCGTTCCGAGACAGTATAAGTGAACGAGTACTACAAGTCGGCGATATAATGAATGGCAACCTCCACATGAACAACAATAAAATTATTAATCTTGGAGACCCAGCCGCAGACAAAGACGCTGCAACAAAGAAATACGTCGACGATATCAATGTCCCGATTACAACTTCGTTGACGACAATCAACGATGGAACAGCCGTATTTAGGACTGAATTTTCCAACCACGTATAGTTGTTTCTGAATCTTTGCAGAAACGTAAACAGAACCATTAACGAATTTTTTGCAAGTCCAGCAAAAGTTGACATAAAACTTACCGAGCTTAACTTGAGACTCAACGATGTAATCAGTGGAATTCCCAACGTTGTTCAAAAACTGATCTGATTAAAATTCCTCACAAGCAGATTAACAATATCGTGTATGTGACATCATCAGGATCATCAACATGGTAACACTATCAAATATACCGCGGAAGTCACTGGTGTGTATAGGCTGTCCATGTTCAGGTCGGCAGCATTCGGGATATTTACCATGTATCCATGGTGTCATTCAACAGATGATTTTTCTGGAACCGTGTCTATTGTGTTAAATAAAGATGCCGAAGAAATATTTATACTGGAGCCATCTGATAAAAAATTAACCTCAGCGTCTTATTGGTGGTGTCTGGAATATGTCGCTGAAAAACCTCAATTAATCACTCGATAAAGTATCATTGACGGGTACAGCGCAGAAGTAAAAACATATCGCAGACTAATAATGGTCATCGATGTAGTTGTTTATTCGGCTTCGGCAATTATTGCAGGCTCTGGTATAATACTGTCTACTGACATCGCCGGTGGTTGCAACAATCTGTGTTTCATACGTGACAAGAATTGCGGGTCTTCTCAACATCGTCGCGAAGAAGATAGCAACGTGCACAAACGCAAACTTGCATGAATACACAATAAAATTACACATGGCAACGTTAGCATACTCGAAAATATCATCGTTGATTTCATCGTCGTTCAGCGATGGAGTTATAACCGATAACGAAGTCAACGCTGTAATGAAAATTTACAGCGAATATTTAAAATCAGACATTTACAACAATGACCGAAGAACGATCGATATCTCACGAACTACTGCAGCAGATTGTATGTAATTCAGCGCCGATAAAAACCACGATGATATCAGCGAGCTCAAACAAACCGGAATTCGATGTGGTCTTTCCAACTACAATTTCAGCCAGCTAAATAGCGCTAGCATAATTACGAGTTTATTATAGTTGGCCAAATATCAGATCAAAATAATTTAGTTGATTGCAACCAAATAACTCACTTGTGTTAGCGTTTAAAAATCGTGACGATGGAACTCCAGATTAGCAAGTTGTAAGTGTACCTACGGGTAGTTATCAGATAGAACAACTAAACGATGAATTTCAGCGCAGAATTAAATCTATCACAAGAAAAGAATCCAAGATAAGTATTACTGTTCACAAGCCAACGTTATCTGTGGAAATTGAAATTTCCATGCCAGATTACACCGTAGATATATATCAATCATCGATTAGAACTGTTCTAGTACGGCCAGAAACTCCACCGGTTTATATAACGCCGCCAGAACCAACCCGGGATGATTTTCTCACGACAGAAAAAAGATTCATAAAGATTCCCGATTACAGAAAAATTTACCATGGGCAGTTTATAAATATTTTATTGATGGCGCTGAAAGTATTCCTGATCTAAAAGACTTATTAGTAGGGGGTCTAGCGTTGGAAGATAGGAATAAATACATCACCAGCGCGAATAAATTAATGAATGATGAATTTAATTATTTTTCCACCTTATTAAACAGTTTTTCGCCATTATAATAAAACCTTACAACAAGGATACAAAAGAAAACATCATTCATGGAATTCGTCACTTAAATCTAATATTGTATGATTTTAATTATCTTAAACATATTTTAACTAGAAATGTACATCATCATTTTAAATCACTTCCACCCGATGTTACTCAGGAAATGATTGATAATATCACATCGCTAATAAAAGTTCCTGATTTTATTAACATCGATGAATACTTTCCATGAATCATGGAAAAAATAAGCCCACCAGCAGATATTCTCAGGTACAACAACAATCCGTATGGTGAAGGTCGTCATGTCTCGCCTGGCATTGTCAATATAACATCGGCGATCGCAGTCAATCTTGTTTGTGACGTCATCGACTGAAGTTATCAAGTAGATCTTGAAAAGTCCAATCAGGCCCAGCAAGGATATATTTTATATTTGTTCACGCCGCAAGTTCCACCAGGATATTTGATTGTGTCTGAGCCGATAAATCCTGATTATCTACGCGTACATAATTAGCTGTTGTCCAGAATAAACTTTAAACTAACTGATCAAGACGGACATCTACTTGATACGCGCTGAGCAGTACTCAGTGTAAACTTGTTTGTACGTAGTTAATTAAACCTGATTGGTAAATATATAATGCCTCAACCCAAAAAGTAAACATAGAAGTAAAATACGCACAAGTAAACATCGAAGTAACGATGGAGCTCAAATAAAGATAAATCCAACGCTCGGATTGCGCCGCAGATGCATTCTGCATGTTTTTCTTTTTAAACTTTACTAAATACCAAGATTACTCATCAACTTTATCATCAATGTTACTTTTCGATTGATGTTCCGCTAATTTGACTTGTTGGGGGATTTTTGCTAACTTTACTTTTTTCACGCTAATATATACCAATGCCTAGGAAAGTAACATATCTCATCCCGACAGACGAAAAAAGAAATCATTGAATCGCGTGGAATTGAGTCTCCGATGAAAATAGAAAAGGAATTTAATATTGCTTTGAGTCGACTATATAAAATCTGGTCTTGTCAAATTACCTACTGGAGTGCCTGTTACCCCAGAAAGACTTAGACAGCTCGATGATGAGCATAAAAGACTCACCAGAGACATTGCTGACGCCGAGCATAAAAATATCAGAATAAGAAAAAAATACAACGAAATTTATGGCAGGAAGAAAACCCTTCAAGTGCAACTTGATTCAATTGCAAATGGATATGACAAATGCGCAGAACTTTACGAAAGTTACATAACTGACAAAGTTGAACTCGAGCACGAATTGAAGAGGGTCAGCGACGAAATAGAGAAAACCAACGAACAAATACAACAGCGTAAAGATATACTGCTTAAAAAAAATTAGGCGCGATCAATTATTCGCTGGATAAAACCGAGGATGATTTTAAAATTGCAGATTACTTCAAATAATCTCTTGTTGTTCAGATTCCTCCGCAGCATCGACGAGTTCTTAGAGAAGTTTAGCCTTGCATTTCGCTACTTTCTCTTCTTCATATTCGTCACATAAGCCCTTGTGAACCTTGTTTATTAAACAACCTAGTTTTTTTAATTTAACAATATCTTGGGGTTTAAACGAGTATAAGAATGACTCTTTGATACACTTGATGAGACGGTATTTACTTCCTAATGTGCGTTTAAATCTTTCACCTTGCGTGATTATGTTGGTAAACTCATTTGCGATATAATCAGGATTAAGATAAAACGTTTTATTTCTCTTTGATATTGGCGTATCAATATCTTGCAGCGTCAGCAACTTCAAATCTTGTAATCGTCTGATCTCATCTATTATCTGGGTGATAATTTCTTGGTTAATATATGTAGATGTATATGTTTAAATGAAAGTTTTTCTGAAAAGTTAATTAAACAAACAAGTAAAGAAATTGAAATACGGCGAAGAAATATTTAGCAGTAAACAAATGATACTTTCTTGTTGTATTTTTTGAAAATACAGATTTGGTTATATTATACGCCACACGTTTTACTAAAGGTGGGACAATATCGAAAGATTTAGCCGCTGCTTATATTGATGGAATATCATTTCTTCACCTGTCTCTGTATTTATAGACTTGATAACTCTTGCGTTTCGTAAACCGCCAGAATTTCCAAACTTGCAATTCTGACTCTGTGTAATAGCTCGTAAATTACACAAAGAGTTACCAAGTTTCTTGCCATTGATGTGATCGAAAACAAGGCTGTCTTCTATTACTCCATTAAAACACTCGTACACAATCAATGTGAGTAATACATTTTATTATTTCCAGCATTAAATTGAAGATAACCAGTATGAATAGCTCTACCAACTGGTTTTCTTAGTCGACAGTTCCTAATTATACCATCTCGTGCTGCTTCGTAATTCTCAATGACTGGATGAGCTACGAATTCTTGCTCCATTTGTATACAAATATTATTTGTCATTCTTGGGGAATTTGGCGATGTAGTCTACAGCGCTCTTTATTATACGTGATCGAGCTTTATACGTGCTTTAATCTTTATTGTCGTAATATCGCTTCAAACCTCGATATTTTTTCGCCGCATTCTACACACAGACTTGTTTTTCCCCTACCACCGACAACACATCGCAAACACGGACTAGGACCTAGACTGCGATGTCGAACACTGCATATGGTATCCGCAAATTCATTAAATTTTCTTTTACCACAAGGATCTGTAAAACCAATCATTAACCACTAGCATTTAGTTTTTGTTTGATTCATATAGTATAATGTGTATTTTTAAATTAAATTTTAAATTAGTCTTAATTATATACATGGCAATTGAAGGAGTATCCGTAATTGAACCATCTAAATCCAGATTTGACCTCGATAGACGTGGACGATTTAATTTCTTGATGCAAGATCTGGCTTTGACAAACGAAGATATAACTAATCATATCCGTGAAGCCAAAAAGGAATATCGCGACGATGGTGCAGCTCATGTATGGTCAACGTTCAGAATCACGAACGTTGCCGATGTTACAATGAATGATTCCGTGCAGCAAGAATTATTAACTACCTTGATGATCGGCGATATCTTATTTTGGTAAAATTTATTAAAGAGACAAATGACGATATTTGGATTATCCGTGATAAACATGATCCTGTACGCGCATATGTTGGAGGTAGCATCGTTACGTTGAGTAAAATTTCCAAACCAGGAACACTGACTGGTATTGACAAACCGTATTATGAACGAGAGTATCCTGTAACTGCAGTTGTTTATGCGTTATATCCGCCAAATGATAAACCTAACATTGATGATCTCGCGCCGATGAAACTATCAAAGTTAAATTGTGTGGCTGAGCGAGTTACAGAACAGTTCTTAAAAGCTGTACGTGGAAACTGTTTAACGAATTTGCGACGTAAAAAAGATAAATATGTGGGCAGAAACAGTAGAGGATACCGAAGCGTCTATCAAAGACGTTGCTGAGCTAGGAAAGAAATTAAAAATTTCCGATTACGGTAAAAACACTAACCGGAGAGATTTTATACAAATCGAAATATGAATCAAGAAGAGCTCCGATAGAAATTATTGATCATAACGCACACGCGTGGACGTCCGCGATAACAATATTTCCACGAGATAGAACAGTTAAATTTTACGACGACTACATATTTGATTTTATTAAAAATATTAGTAAGAGGACCCTGTATCTGTGTGGTTATTTCAAAGTTCAGAATCTGCGTATTTTGGTCAGTTTGTACGGCCAGGAGGAGAAATTTATCGTGAAGAACCTCTCCACGAAGAAATGAAAAATCTTACGTTGAAATACACGAACGATAATAATGTTATCGAACAGTTACTAAATAACTGTTTTACCGTTCCATCAGTTGCTGCTCACTTTCCTCAGGAGAAAAATTCATGGTCACCAGTAAGACGCGAATTTATCGATGAGATCCGGCATAGTTGTGTCGAATACGGTCATGGCGGATTATAGAACACCAAATACGACCACAAAGATGTTATTTCCGTTGACATTGTAGCGTGTTATCCTGGAAGTTTTCTTGGATACGGAGAGTGTTCTGAATATTTTAAACGATTTGGGCATCCAACACACGAGATGACCAGCGTAGCGATAAATGGACCCCTGCCAGATTTTGACGTGACTGGATTTGTCTGCATAGAGTCATTTGAGTTTACACGGGGTCTCCATCCGATTGTTTATGTGTGGTTCGGAAGATATTTCTCAGAAATAAATTGGGCTCCAATAGTTTAACTGCGATACATGCTTGATAGCGGAATTTTAACATCGTTGGTTGCAAGTGAAGCGGTAATATCGTATCACTCACAAAAACAAATCTGGTTGCCACAGCAAAAGAAATATTCCGATGATGAAGATCCTGATTTAACTGAATACGAAAATAAAGTTGGAAAAGATCTCGGCAAAAAAAAAATAATCGTTAAGTGTACTCAGGGTAGTGCGTGTGATCATAAACGAAAGTGTACAAAATTAATCATGGAAGATGCCGAACTCGATTTTATAATTGCTGATACAACGAAGAAAAACATTTATCAGTCGAAATAATGCTTGGTTATCTAATGGAACTAAATTAGGTACAATTGTGAGCTTTCTCGGTGGTGAGTCACCGCAATTTACTCATTTGAGATATTCAATGCTCGCGTACGTTTCGACAAACCTGTTATCGATGATAGGTAGATTTGTTAACACCGCCGTCAGAGTTGCTACAGATTCATTTTATATCAGTAAAACATATGTAGATTCGCTAGATAAATTACTTGGTACTGGTGAATGGGGATCATGGAGAATAAAACAAGAAAATATATTCGATTATTCTGAATCTCCCGACGTTGAAATTAAGGAAATGTATTACAAGAACAGCAATCAAATATCAAAATCTGCGCTGTTGCCATCTGTATATGATCCAATGGCTAGACATAAAACCATTTTTGTTAATGGGTGTGGTGGTTCTGGTAAAACAACACGTGCAATTGAATTATTTGGGAATTTTGACGTGATTGTGCTGACACCCACACACAGACTCTCCAAAGAAATGAACGAACGACGGGTAAAATCTCAAACTTATCACAGTTTCTTCAAATGGTGCGGAGACGAATGGACTTCATCGAGGATGGGTGAGAAATATATTCCCATGATTATTATCTGGGATGAAATATGCACAGTATCGTTGGAAGTATTAAAAATATTTCTTGATTGGTTATTGACAAAGAATACAGCTGTGGTAATGTGTGGTGATCATGGTCAACCACCACCTTTTGTTGGGGTTTCTCCACATGAGTGGTTAAAAATGTTTGTGGATTATTACGAAGAAACAACAGATGATCACAAACCTATTGATCCCGAATTAAAAGAATTTAAAAAAATCAATCAGACTACAACCAGATGAGGTTCAATGTGAAATAATGCATGAAGTAAAACCAGAGGTTAATATGAATAATTTTTGGAATTTGTGGAGACCAGATGATTTAATAGTAGCAAATCGAAAATCAGTTCGTGATGTACTTCAACGGAGATTATTCATGTTACAGAAAAATAAAATGGCAGATTTACCTGTGCCTCTGTGTTATTGAACAAGATACACGACGGCAAAATATTGATGTTGAAATTCCAGGACTTCTAACACAGTCAGGAGATCCAGTAAAATAAAATCTCGTGCTGAACGATGTCGTTTCAAATCCTATAAGTGCTTTTGAGAGCGCATTAAACATGGATAAATCTCCGTTGACTCTAGGATACGCTATGACAATTAATTCATCGCCAGGATTAACTATTTCTGATACAAATGTTTGGATTGTTGATGACTATATTGAGTGGTAAAATTTAGTTTATCTTGCGGTATCTCGGGTTAGGAAAATATCTCAGCTGCGGAGGGTTATCATGGGCAACAACTACACCGATGACGTAGTTAGCAGGAGCAAAGATGTCATCGGGAAGATATTATCTGGTTATAAACAGTCTAGCAAAATAAATAATCGCGATTTTGATCTAGATGCTGAATTTATAATCACACTGAAACAAGGACAGAATAATCATTGTGCGAGCTGTAACTGTAATATGTTGTGGCAGTATTCGAAAAATAATCCAAGACATTTTACCGTGGATAGAATTAATAGTAGCCTTGATCACACACGCGAAAATGTAATACTGACCTGTCTTGAGTGAAATCGACGTCGGGGCGCTTGCCCTGGAGCCACTCTACAAAAGTGAACGCGGTGGTAATTTTGTGTCTTCAGGAATTACTTGTAATTGTTCGCGTACAAATCCAAGCTGAGGAGCAGTTGAATCCAGTCTGTAGATTGTAGGTCTACCTGTGGATCTAACCACACTGGAAATTGTATGTGTTGTCACACTCCAGATAGGATCAGTTGCTCTTTTTTTTTACCCCCTTCAAGTTCACCAGGTTCATACAAATATCTTACAGTCCCATTACCTAGTACTGGCTGAGGGGAAAAATCGCATCGTTGTATTTTTATATGTTTCTTTGTGATTGCATTAATGGGTTTTATGGCAGTTGCACGAGTAATTTCGTTATTTAACGCAGCTATCACACTTGGTAATCGTACAACCCATTCACGAGATCCCTTGTCTGCTTGAATTATTTCCTTTGCATACTGATATCCAAACAAACGCTCAGCAAATTTTCGATTAAATCGTTCAACGATTGCCTGATCGCGATGAATTGCGGTATGTCCTCGTCTGATTTTGACGTTATGTTGCTTCATGAACGACGATACTGCTCCAAGAAATTCTTTGCCAGGATCAACCTGTAGTAGTTGTGGCCATTTTAAGGGTCCTCGTTGATAAATTTGTTCAAACGCAGATGCAACTTCAGTTGCTGTTTTAGTTGATACCGGTTCTGCTTCCTTATATCGGCTTGCAACGTCAACGACAGTCAACGCGTATTTATATATGCGCGATTGACGTCTGAGCATTTTAACGGTACCGTGCGGTAAAAACAAAATATCTGCTTGATGAACTTCATTGGGAGTGCTGGTGGTAGGTAGATTTGCCATATTGCCTGTCGTGCTAACCAATTTTCAGCAACAGAACGTAAGACACCTGCTGCATCAGCAAATTTATTGATCGCTGCTTTACCCCTCCAATATCCTCTTGGGCTACAATAAATGGATTCCATTATTGTTAATCAGTTGATCAATTACCAGCACCTAACACTAATTTACCTTAATTGCGGATTTTACTAGGAAACCAGCAAGTTTTTCTCTGAGAGATTTATTTTTATGGAATTTAACGCATGAATCAACTTAACATCTGCGAGGTGTCCTTGCTGCAAATCTTTGCTTTTATATGCAACATCGTGAGTGTAACACGCTTGATCAATCGTATTTATTGGATAATCACCAGATTTTGGTTGATGTTGTTCGTCAAGTAGAATATCAAGTCGAGTTCCAGGACCACAATAATTATATCCAGGAAGATGTTTTTCTCCTGGGTCTTTAGCTCGTGCAGTTCCTGATAATTTTTCCCAACGAAGCAGCAATATCACCACCTGTCTTTGTACCTGACTGTGTCAACGACAAAACAAGTTTGTATTTTTTTTACCACATTTCACACACTTACCTGTAAGCGCGCACTTGCTATTTTTGTTATTATTGTTGTTAATCCACTGGTGGAAGTGGGCTCTCTACATCAAAGACAATATAAATCCATATTATTTATATGTATTTGTACAACACGTATATCATTGATTTTTCAGCGACACGAAGACAAGAACCAATCAAATATCATCCAACACTACCAAATTCTATAAGAATGAGTATAATGGGTCCATCTGGGTCTGGTAAGACTCAATTATTGTTTAATCTGATAATGAGATGGCTCAAGTGGGATAAGATGTATTTGGTGGCACAATCTGTAGATGACCAACGATGTTATGAAGTACTTAAAGATTTTAATGAAAATGCAAAGTCGCTGGATGAAGAAGGCAATGATATTATTGATTGTATTACCAATATTGATGAAGCCCCATCTGTAGATGACCTCGATGGATTTATTAATAATCTAGTGGTATACGATGATGTAATGCTGGACAAACAATCAAATCCAGTTAAAATATTTTCTCGAAGCAAGCATAAAAATACTGACGTGATTTATGTTACTCAACGATATACACAAATCCCTAAAGTGATCAGAGATAACTACAATATTTTAGTTGTGTTTAGCGGCGTTGATGCACATACGCTGCGATATATTCATTATACTTGGTGTTCTGACATGGATATAAACAAGTTTAAAAATTTCTTTGCACAAGCACAAGTTAACCCATTTGGATTTATCATGATAAATTTACATGACCCCAGATCTAGGTGTCGTGTAGGTCTTGATAAAATATTTGGATGATAGCAGCAGGGAAGGTGCGACCACGAGTGAGTGACCGACGAGTAAACTTGCGCATAATAAAAAATTAAAACATAATCGTCAGAGATAAAGTAACAGAATGAGCTAACACAACTTAGAGAGACTCTTGGTTGGTTAGAGGCTTCAGTTTAGCGGTATTAACCTGTATTTATCAGTCTTTGTAGAAATCGTTTTTTTCGAAACCAAGGTCTGTAAACAAACTGGTCTGTTCACCCTCCCTGTTGCTCCTCTGATTAAACACACAAAATAAATTGCTGAATGTGCCGAGGATATTAAAAAGGCTACAAAGGTCACAATGGAACATGTGTCAGCGCTTACTGGAATAGAACAAGTACCTGGTCCAGTTCTAAAGATAGCCAAACGTAACAAAGATATAAGAAAGCCACAACAGCAACTGCGGAATAAATTACGTATTTGATACTGGCGATTGCGGAAGTCAAAAGAGGCTTTGGTGAAATTGGAGAAGCCGTTGATGTATTTACATAAAGTACCCGTGCACTTGGCGAGATGTAAGAAAGACACTTTACAGGATACCAGACGTGTCACCTTTGTACAAGCCACAGTTGCCAATACTGTCTCAAGTTTTTAACGAATCAGCTTGTGATGTGATTTTTTAAAATCCTATATAGGTCCCTCTTAGCAAATGTTCCTCTTAGCGAACTTTTCAACTGGAAATAGTTCATGATAAAAATGCCATCAAAAACACATGAGAGATACATGAAGAGGTAATGACCTAAAATGGTATTCAAAGAGTTTACTGGTAAGAAACAAGCAACCTGTGATCGGTGGAATCATTTTGTAAAAACATTTAATGCTTTTATGGGCGGAAAAATTGAAGAAGTTGAAGCGTCATGGAGACAATATGTTTCACAACCATTGATACAACCCCAACAACTACCACCATCACCTCCTGATGACACTGACCCTTACACTGAACACAGGAAAAACGTTGCAAAAAAGGACGAACATAAATTTTGGAATCGACAAAAAATATTTAATATGAGGATAGAACAGCAAATTGAACCCAAATTTAGCATATAGATAGAACATATACAGTAGCTAGAGATGTTACACACAACAGGAACGTGATACATCCCTGCCGCCAACAGCAAAGCCAAAACAGGCCAAGGATCTACTCAAACCTGCAACGAAGCGACAATCCAAACAAGGACGTATAACACCATTCCTCAAAGACTTAGCTTCAAACATTGCAGGAAAAACACAATCGAAGCAAATACTTGCACCAAAACAGGAGAAAGATATGAAACGGTAGATGGAAAAACAAGAAACTAAAAGAAGCGGTCTTGGTTAACTGTTTGATCCTAATGACCTTCCTGATCAACTGGAAATACTTGTGGGATCAGTTCGTGTGGGAAACAACGCAACCTAGGTCATTAATGGAGCCACATTTATTTGTCATCATTTGCTCTACCAGTCACATCATGGACAGAGATATATGTGTTGAAAATATTCATGATGTACACGACGAAACAAGTTCCTTCACCGATGTTGAGTTCTGAAACAATTGTGACGGTACATGTGCTATGCGAAATGTATGCTGATATTGAATAGGTGGTTGTAAATACAGCCAGAGCGTTACCTCGATGATTACAACCTCATCCACAAAGTCAGAAACAGTGTGTCTTTTTCGGCAGCAGTAACTGCTGTTGAATCACGCACACTTGATATCGCACTTGCGGTGTTTCGAGTGAATTATAGTCGGCCTAATATCCGATCACATTCGTTTGCTGGACTAAATACGAACAACTCATTTGTGTTTTTATCAGATTGTGAAAACATTTGCGGGTAATGTAGACGACACTACCTCAGTCAATGATTAGGTCTGACGAGGGATTTCAGTGTTGACTGGCAAGGATTCGAAATTTCCATACGAGAACATGAGCCCACACTCACTTTCGTTATCGCCATTGAATCTCCGCAATATTTAGCCAACATCGGTCGGTCGTGGTTGAGGACAGTTCTTGGCTGGCCAAACGATATTCTCGAAAATAAGAAACTTTTGAGTGCAGGACCAAAACGGACTGGATATCATAATGCGCCTGATATTGAGGATTACCTCGACAACACAGGTCAATTTAACTTGTGACGCCGTCAGTGGTAGTTATGAGAGCAGGTCTGAAACGACATGCTTATTTGTTCAGGGTTATATTCTGTTTGGGTCTTCACCAACCGTGGAACCAGGTGATTTGATATCGATCACGTCCCTACGCCTGTGTATCTTCCATATCATAATAATCGGCTAACACATATACGTTTTTCCTTGCCGATGAAGACAGGCACCTTGTTGGTCATCGAGGTTAAATATTGAAGATACCACTGTACATTAGAGATGGGACTGACAATTAATAATAATAATAATAATAATAATAATAATAATAATAATAATAATAATAATAATCGTAACCGGACTTTTGAATCTCGTTCGTATTGTTAGTACGAGAAAACCAGTTTTCCAATCAAAATGGAAAATGCTGACGTGGCCACAATAATTCTCGGACTCGCCAGATGCAATGATGATTTCACGAAAACAGATGGTCCAACAATGATGTTTTTCAAGGATGCAACTGATCATGCAGATCATAAATTGCATAAAATGAAACAGTCCAAATTTTTGCTGGCGATGTTGTTGCAGCTGTAGAAAATTTAATGTTCCCTCACCCTGATTTATATTTTGTATTTGCACAACCTCTATCACATCTCATTGGTGCGTCATTGAGGTTTTCGTGCGCAATCACTCTCAATCAGATCTTTGAGTTTTGTAAAGCTGATCGCGAGGTCATTTTTAGAGCCCGTGTTGCGTGAAAAAAATTCCAACGATGCAATTAGGCGCGAACATGTGCTGCTAATGACACAGTTGCATTATATACACTGACTTTGTGGATGCCTGTGCTAAGCCCCTCAATGAGTTCAGGATCACGCTTATTATCATTATGTATTCGGGAACGTTGTCGTTTCTCGCGCATACCACAGACGCGCACCCTCCAACTGCTACTGTGGAAAAGTTTCCTTGTCAAATAAGTACCCAGAATGGTCTTACTTCACCAAAATGAGAAAAAAGAACTTACGATATTGTCAATTAAATCTCAAAATAATCCAAGAATTACAGACACAAGTCCTAACAATATAAAGTCCTGAATAAAATTCAGTATAGCCCCAAGAGATCCCAAACTGAAGGCGACGACGTGTCTGTTATAGCTTATGGAGTGCTGATGTGTCAAGAGTCATTTCTTGAATCACAGGTTTGAATATACTATAAATTCCAGTGGATGCCTTATCCAAGAATTTTATCAGAGCACTTTTGTATTTCCAGATCAAATAATCACTTGAATTTAAGAATTTGAAGAAAAAAAAGATTCCAGCCTAAAACTCCTGGTCACAACATATAATACAACTTGAAAGTGCTGGATGTTAAAGCACGAATGGTCAAATTCTCACAGTTACAATATATATAGTTCTCTACTTGAGCTCAGTTCACAATTAGCATTTTCTGTTAAACAAGAAACATTACCTAATGGAAAATAACCTTCTAGAATGAACTAATGAGCCTTGTTTACTTACAACACAATAACCTGTAAAATTCTCTTAGGAAATTCCAAAACTTGCCCCAGATAAGCATATGTACTCCTTCTGAATAAAAATCCTGATATTACGTTTATACACATAGAGAATAATGAAGCTATTATTAGTTGTTTACATAAAATGAAATATATTGGTTTTTAAAACTAAAAAATGTCAGTCAGGTCAAGCAGAAATGAACTCAGTTGTGGATAAGGATAAGTCCAGCATACAATATTACATTACAATAGCATGCAATGAAATAAAAATTGTAAAACTAACAAACAAACAATTAAAATAAATATGCATAACATTATAATGAACAACATTAAAACATTAACTCAGATAAGAAAATATTAAACAAGACGTGTTTGTTATATCAATCTATTACTTTTCACTGCACATCTGGAGTCTTTCACACAGTCAATCGTTCACATGTATTTTCATGCACGAGCAAGTATCGCTAGTGGTGGTTATCGATGATATGCTGGAGTACATTCTGACAAGACACTGTTGTTGGAGGATGCTGGTGGCTGAATGTGATGCACCTGTCAAACATTCGTATTTTAACCTGTTATGTATTTAGATAATAAAGTTCATTCAGGAAGTAAAGGTCGGTCGTAGTGAAAATCAAGTTGCCAAAATTAAAAGAACAATAAAAAAAAAATTAAAAAAAAAATTGGGGGGTCACATTAAAACCTTTCCTGCAAAATTGACAGGAAATGTCCCCGTGTGATTGACCCAAAACATAGTTAGTTCAGCTTAACGAGCCTAAACACAATAGTACCATACGGGCATTAAAATTATCTAAGTTAGAGGTGACCCAAATGCAAAGGATCGGAAGACCATTTCCATTCGATGCAGCCATTACAGCATTGTTTTCAGCATCGGCTCCAGCGGTTGCACAAGCTGAGGCGTTAGGGGCTGTTGGAACTGAATCAGAAATGGCTTTCTTTGTTTTTCTAGAAATTGTTCATTTATGCTTTAATATCTGAGAAGAATCAATTGTATTATTGTTGTGTCACGTTGTTCTTTAGGGTGAAAGTTTATTATTCAAATTATTTATTCAAACCAAATTCAAAGTGCTCATCAAAAAATATTCTTGGAAAAAGAGACTTGAATTTATAGTAACATTTCATAGAAGGATATTGTTATGTATATTTAATTTAATTGTTTGTTTGTTAGTTTTAAATTTTTTTTATTTTATTACATGCTGTTGTAATGTAACATTGTATGCTGAACTTGACCTTGTCCAAAACTGAGTTCATTTCTGCTTGACCTGATTGAATTTTTGTAAAAAATGTTTAATTTCATTTTATGTTAACAACTAATACATAGCTAAAATATTCTTTATGTATACGAGCTTAAAATATCAGGAGTATTATTCAGGTAAACAAGAAGGAGTAAATATGTTTATTTGGGTCGGGTTTTTGGAATTCCCTAAGTGAATTTTACATATTATTGTGTTATAAGTAAACAATGCTCATTAGATCATTCTAGAAGGTTAATTTCCATTAGGTAATATCTTTTTTTTTAGAAAATGCTAATTGTGACCTGAGGTCAAGTAGAGAACTATATAATCTTGTAGTTGTGAGGAGTTGGTCATTCGTGCTTTAACATCTAGCACTTTCAGGTTGTATTATGTGTTGTGACCAGCATTTTTATTTATTTCAGACTGGAATAGTTTTGTTCAAATTATTGAATTCAAGAAATAATTTTCTCTGGAAATACAAAAGTGCTCTGATAAAATTCTTGGATTGAGACATTCACTGGAATTTATACTGAATTCAAACCTGGAATAATAGTACTTTGATTCAAGAAAAGACTGTTGACACATCAGCACTCCATAAGCTACCACAGATACGTTATCGACTTCAGTTTTGGGATTATTTTTTTTTTCTGGACTTTTACTGAATATTATTACAACTTTAAATTACTAGGACTTGTGTCTGTAATTCTTGGATTATTTGGGGATTTAATTCGCGATACCGTAAGTTGTTTTTTTTTTTTTTTTTCTCATTTTCTCTTTGTATTCTAGGAAAATAAATTTATTTGTTAAATTTTATAAAGCTTGTTGTCTTTCACTCTTTTCTGCTACTTATTTTAAGAGCACAGACTTGTAACAGATATATTCTTGGACTGTTTAATTGATCCAACAAAAGACTGTTGGCACATTACCACTGCACGGGCCATCACAGGAACATGAACACTTCCAGAGTTGGATTCAATTTGGATTTCCACTTTTCAGTTTGGATTTGCACTTAAGTTCATTCAGAACTAAAATTATTAGGACTTTCGTCTGGAAAAATCGATGATTATTTGGGATTAATTGACTACAGACAACTCTGTATTGACGGAATGCATGAACCCCGCACATCACTGCCCAGTGTGTCCGCAACAAAATATAGTTCTCTACCTTTCGCAACATATCACACTATTCTTTGCAAATTGATAAATTTGTTCTTTTATTATGTGAACTTCTATTTTCGTTCATAATGATTAAAGAGCTATAAAACACCCTTTTGATTTGAGCACGAAAAACGGTGCAGATCCGAATGAAGAAAGTAGAATACTACAAATACAGCTGTGTTAGGCTAGCTGCTTGAACACTAAACGTATGGTAATTTCCTTACCGGCGAGTGGGAAATATAAACTAAGCGAAATAACGAACCTACATGAGTGAATTCAAACATTTCAATGCATTTACAGTTTGATAGAAGTTATTATTATGATTTAATTACCATTGCTATAGAATATACAATTTTCTCTATCCTCCATTTCGGTCGTTCCTCTTTCTGTTGGTCCGTGTGACTGTAAACTTTACTATCATTCGTAGCTCAAAGACGTAATTGTATGACACAGTCGCAGATTCTTTTCCCACGGATTTTAGCTGGTATTTTACTGAAATGGTTCAGAGACAGAGGAGAGAGAGAGAGTGAGGGACGTAGGGGAGACTTATCATCACTTGTTGTTCGATTTGTCTGCTGCCTTAAAAACCAACATTTTCAGTGGGAAAGAAAGGAGGGGTTTGAGTGGCGGCCTTCGGACATTTTAATATTTAATAATCTGCTATTAGGATATTATTAACATGTTTTATAGAATACAAGGAAAGAAAAAACGAATAAACAAAGCTGTAAGTAGATCTTTGCATCATTGGTATTGTGAACACTGTATTAAATTTCCACTGAACGAGTACATCTAACCTTCTTAAAGATCCTGATTGTTTAGGTTACTTGGTGCAAGTTCAGTATTCTTTCTTTCTCTCACTCCACAGATTTCCCTCTAATTTGTTCCTTGTGTGTGTGTGAGAGACAGAGAGACAGAGAGAGAGAGAGAGAGAGAGAGAGAGAGATTTCACAATATAATATAATAACAGTATTGTACATCGAATTGCTTTATGCCAACACTTTAGAGGCCAAGTTACTTTAGTGTGTGTGTGTGTTTATATATAT
>JAECUM010029699.1:0-26032 GCA_016617855.1 Megalonaias nervosa
ATATATACATTGCGATCCTGGATACTAATATCTTAAATAAGTTTATTACCCTGATTATCACCTTTAATGCTATGTACTTTACATTCAAAATTATTATTTAGTAAAATAGCAACACCCCTTACATTACATGCATTGAAATAAAAGAAACATTCATATCCCCGCGTGAACCTTATGTATTTTACAAATTCTTAAAAAAAAAACGTACATCTGGTAAAAATATATAGATTGTTTTTGCTTTTAAAAAATAAATGAAAAACCTCTTCTTTTGTTAGGGTCCCCTCGTCCCTGGCATGGCATTGTAAAGATCTGAATGGCTTCCATTTTGCTATTCAAGAAAAGTTTGATCGTGGACGTACTGGACCAATGCCAGCTCTAATTATGCAGAGATCCTGTTAAACAAGTTGAGAGAAGGTTGTAGATCAGTACTAGATAATTGTGAAGTTTCAAAAATGACCATGTAAACAAATTTGTTTGTAAATTTCAAATCTTTTATGAGATCAGCACAAGGCCGAAGTTCAATGTCAAAGAAGAAAAAGCTAACTTGCATACCCGTCCTTCCAGTTTAAATTTTGTCAATGTCTTCTGCCTAAAATATAAATACTAAATCCTGTTGGCCTATTTTTAATACACGACAGTTCTCACTGGCTAGCCCGTCATGATGCAGTATAGGGAACAAAAATCATATAAGTAAAGAAGTTAACTCCTTACAGTACCTATGTACAAGTATATTCATGTATATGGTATTTAACAAAATTATGTTTTTAACTGGTATTTTAATAAAAATAACATTCTTTACAGAGTACATTCATGTGTATTACTAATTTTGCAAATCTCGTACAATACAAAACAAAATGTTTCCATAGCAAACTTTGCTTCAGACTATTGCGGTGTATTATGCTAAATGTCTTAACTGTAAGGAGTAAACTGTTGAATGAACCAATTTAACTGGCTGCACAATGCTTTAAAAGAGTTATTTTATGTAGTACAATTGATATTCACACAGAAAAAAAAATACTGAATTAGTAGACATATAACTGAATATTTTTATATCAATTATTTAGTGCTAAAAAAACAACCCCTCCAAAAAATACCAACATTTTTTAGGTTTTTATTAAAGCAATGCTGCCAATGCTATAATGCAAGCATCAGCCAAAGTATAAAAAACATACTGAATCATGCTGAAACAACACACAAATTAAATATCCAGGCACAGCGTGTTAAAACAAAACAAAACCAAAAAAAACAAAAAAAAAATTAAAAAAAAAATTGTATGGAGTAAGGGAGATAACTCCACAGAGTACCTATGGAAACACATACACACACACGGCGCAAATTTAAAACGGTTTCCCAACGTTTCGGGCTAAACAAGCTCGTCAAGGTGGGGGGGGGACAAGTTACATATTCAAATCAAACACATAACACAAAATCTGCAAAAAATTCTAGATTTCTATATGTTAGAATCACTTACGGCAATCTACAAGCGATATAAAAATACAAAGTTGTGCAAAAATAACAGACGAGCGGGTTATTGTCACTATCACACAGAGAACCAGGATATTTTGACCTAATTCGAAATTGTGAACAAAGGACGGAAGCAGAACGCCATCAACAGCATTTGGTAAAGAAAATATGTCCCGGTAGAGTTATTCAAAGAGGTTTTGAAGGAAAGATGATAAGATAATTGCGTATCGGGGTAATGGAAAGAACTATAATAATAATAATAATAATAATAATAATAATAATAATAAAGACAATAAAATCATAATAATATGTAATTACTTTTGTAGATATTAGCGCATATGTTGCGTCGGGTGCAAAACTGATGACTGGCTGCAATTTTGTTAAGACTGCAAAGGGACTGTAAAGATTTTTCATTGAGGAAAACTCTCCATATTGTGCGTTGTCTGTCCACCCCAGCTTAGATTCAACCGGTAACATCTCGAGGGACTCGACTGAATGTCCATTCGAGTTGTAATGGTTAGCGACTTGCGTGTTGATTTTGTTACGAATGTGGCTTTTGTGATTATTCATTCATTTTCTGAAATCACTGGTTTCGCCAACATATTGAATGGCACAGATATTGCATATCAGAAGATAGATTGGTTTATTGGCTCGACATCCTAACTTCTAACTGATCGTGTAATTAACTCCTGTTGTCGAGCTTCGGAAAGATTTGGCCTCGGGTATATATTTTCAAATTAGTCAACGCTTGTCTTTGCAACAGTATGTGCCTGAATCTGTAGTCTTATTTGAAGTTACCCTTGCTTTTCCTCAGTTTGCCTTATTATTTGTTCTTCATGGACCTCTAACACAGATATCTGCTCTCTCTCTCTCTCTCTCTCTCTCTCTCTCTCTCTCTCTCTCTCTCTCTCTTTTGCTAATGGATTCCGAATGAAACTGCATGCTCCTTTCGACATCATTCATTCTACATTTCAAGTCATCCATATCAGAAGAGAAAGTGACTTTAACATATTTTAACTCATCTTTCATTTCAGCAAATAGACTCTGGAATTGTGTTTGTATCCTATCCAACTTCCCATTCAGTAATACTTTCAAAGCGCCAATTCCTTTATTCATCCTAACTAGCATTTCTATTATTTCAACCTTGATTTATTTTCCCCAGAGGAGGCCTCCAATATCTCGCTCACTGGCGACACACTTGCCATGGTAGTATCTGTAGTGTTATGAATACTTCCACTAACTATTATAGAACGAGTCACACAAGACTTGACTTTTTGCATTGCCTCTGCCTGAAATTACTAAAGTCGACTTTCACCTGTAAAATTTAAAACGCAATCACGCTTCTGATCAAGACCCAGCAATGGCGCACAAAACATGTCGACCAGCCAGCTTACAGTAAGGTGATATTATACAGTAATCGCACCAATAATAATCGAGTAATTTGGTACATTAGGATGTCTGTACCCTTCTCTACTGTCTTTATAATCATTTTCAAAGTGAAGACATTGGCTGTAGACTAAACTTTAGCCGCACAAGCAGAGCACCGCGTCTGGGGCAACTGCAAACCGGAAATCCAAAATAAGGACTGAAAATAACTGTTAATTTTGTCCCAAAATAGATGAGTATTGAATCAAAAATTCAAATGTTTGCCAGATTTTTTTAACCTTCGGAGTTTCCGAAACGTATCAGTGCGGTCAAAAATATGTTTGATTATTCGTAGAACATTCTAAGTTGTCAACAAGATCATGAATTTCCTAGTAAAAAACTAATATCCCTAAACTCAGATACAGGTAAACATGTTTACCTCCAATAATAATGATCTTTATATATAATCTAAAATGAGGTAGGCCAAAAGACAATTACTGACCAAGGCCAATCACACGATATAGATATACATAACATATAATCATGGATAAATGCCAACTCACAATACAAATTTAATACAGATATCATGATATAACATTGTCTGTCTCTTATATATCAGTTTTAACTTAAGAGTTTATGTGATCTATCTTGTCTGTGTGTTTTAATCTTATTTCTATGTTTACAATGAATTGTTCACCACACCAAATTGTCAATACGCTCTTTTAAGAATAAAAATTATCAATGAATACATAGTCCTTTAAATGTTTAGCTCTGCGGGCTAGAGACTAGACCAGGTTATGGGTTGGCCTGCAGTCTGTCATTTATCTATCTGTTGACGCAGGTTTGTTATGACTGCTCCTCGGAAACTATGTAGACCAGAGAATTGCCATGAAACTTTACTCACATATTCATTCCAGGTCTAGGTCCAATCATTTGAATTCTCTCTTCCAATTTGTAATTGGAGGCCTAGAACAAAAGTAAACATAGTCCCATTCTGAGCATACCTGCCAACCATTATGCTTTTGTCAATCATAACGCTATTTTGCCATGAATTATGTCTCACAGTCACCTGTATATGAATTACGATTATTTAGTAAAATTATTAAACTAAGGCAACAAAAGGTTGTGTTTGTCGTTTCTATTATCGTAACTTTAATCTCACACATCACACAAATTTAAGAATATTCTGGAAAAGAAGGATGCTCCGTAAAAATAGCTGTAAGTTATTTTGAATTCTTTCACTTTGTATTTAGGGAAACAAATTAACATTTTCAATTATACAAAACTTGTTGGTTTTGCTCTTCTTGTTCCTTATTTTAAGACCATATAGTCGTATGACTATCATTATGTCATATTTATAGCATATATATATATATATATATATATATATATATATATATATATATATATATATATATATATATATATATATATATATATATATATATATGTCAAACCTCCAAAGAAAACATTTGAAAACTTATCTTTCACATTTATTATATTAATAATGCGTATTGGTTAGTAGACCAGTCTATACTTTAAAGAAATCGCGCAAGATGTTAAGCGAGAAGAGCTTTATCGATGTGATAGATGTTAAATGACTAAAAATATTAGAGGAGAGGGGTCTTTTTAAATATTAAAACAACGTGGATCAGAAAAAAATGACAAATCACTAGTGCGTAACAGATTTTAAAAAAAGGAATATGGAAGTGATGTTAAACTGAGCACACCGTTATGCTCTTTGACTTTACGACCATGCAGACTAATAAAACTGTTTGTTGTAGTTATAATTTGTGACTATGTTTTGTATTTGTATTCAGTTTCTGCTTCTAACAAGCTGGAAACCTTATTGGGATCCTCTTCAGTTCGGTTTCCATTTAAATCCATATTTTTCCACCACCTGAGTTGGGGGATAAATCTAGACAGGTTTCTAGCTGGAGTTCCGATACACGACATAGAATCTCACTCTTTCTTGAATACCGACGCCTCTGATTCTGCATGGGATGTTCACATAGAACCAGAGGAAGTTATCTTTCATGGCTCGTGGCCTTGGAAGGAATCTTCTCTTCATATCAACAACATAGAAATGCGGATCGTTTTCCAATTACTGCTGGGATACGTCAGCCTCATAAGAAAGCTGTGTTCTGGTCGCCACTGATAGCCTGTCGGTCATGGGTATCTCAGACGCCAAGGACGCACTCATGTCTCTTCTCTCTTCTTGGAGGTCAGGAATCTCCGCCAATAGACGACTTTAGAGGGATCACTCAGAGTCTGCCACATACCAGGAAAGAGAAACATTGAGGAAGACACCCTGTTCATGTAGTGACTGCGGTCATCACAGGATTGTATCTACACTAGTCGATTACCAGGATCCTTTCTTCGGCTGTAGGAAAGGCCAATGCTACCCTTTCTGCAAGAATGTTAACAATCTACAACTTGACCTCTCCAATTCCAGACCAGAGAGCATGGACATTAGACACCTTCAGTCGGAAGTGGGCTCACCTGTATGCATAAACATCACACAATTCAGAATAATACATCATGCTCTTGGCAGAAACAGGACATCTACATTACGTTTTGCTTCTACGATCCCCTTGGCATGTTGGTAGGCTTACTCATGGAATTACCGCTGAGGAGGGATTTACTGTCGCACACAGATGGAGACTCCTTCACAATGATCCACAGATTATCCACATTGACGCTTATCAATCAATCGATCTGTCAGGATCACAGCGGCATCTGGAAATTCTTGGTATCGCTCCTCCTCCTGAATGGTTAGTCGTATCAACATGGGACGTTCCCTAAAAGACTTCTTATGATGCCTAGCTGGTTCTAACTCGAAATAGTGGCCATCAAGAAAATTTTGTTATCGCCACTCATCCTGAATGAAAAGTAATATTCCCATGGAGTTTTCACCAGAAGACTTCTTATGATGCCTAGTTGGTCCTAAATGAAAATAGTGCCAATCTGATGTCCAATATGACCACCGCAGTGACAGTCTTAAAAATTATATTATTTATAATCCTTCTGAATGGATTGTCTTATCAACATGGGGTTTTCATCAGAAGACTTGTTATGATACATATTTGGTCGGAAATGATCTGATTTCCAATACGGTTACCACAGCTGTCATCTTGAACATATTGTTATTACTACTCCTCCTAAATGCGCTGTCGTATCAACATTTATTTGTTTTTTACTAAACAGCTTCTTATGATCTCTACTTGGTCCAAAAATGCCATTTACACATTCAATATGCTTGTCACAGTGGCCATCTTAACAATATTGTTATCACTAATGCTCCTGAATGAATGGTCATATCAACATGGGATTTTCACTGAAAGACGTCTTATGATGTCTAGTTGGACATAAATGCCCATCGACTTCTCATATGAGTACATAACGGCCAGCTTGAAAATCTTATTATCACTACCTCTTCTAGTTGGCTGGTCATGTAAGTAGAAATGGTACCAATCTGACATCGATAATGGCCACCATGGCATCCATCTCGAAAATACTATCTTTACTCCTCCAAAACGGGAAAACATTTCAAATTGGGGTTTCTACCAGAAGACTTCTTATGATGCTTTGTTGGTCCTAAATGAAAATGGTACCAAGCTGGCATCCGCTGTAGACTATTAAAGATCGTTTCAGCTCCAGACAGGCAATCAGTAGAGCGTCAGTCCCATCGATAGTTCTGTTTTAATTACGTAAATCTTACCTGTTATCATTGCAAAATTCCCTCTTCCTTCCCCATGTCCTTCAGTCTTAATCCAAATCAATGAAGTATGATATTCTGAATCATGGAAGTGACAACATACTGAACTAGGATTATGTTTATTTTTGTTCTAGGCCTCTAATAACTAACTGTAATAGGGGAGTGGCTTTGGATAGCGGGGTGGAGGTGGGGACTTGCGCCAGGAAATGTGGAACAATACAATAATAACAGGTAAGTATTGCATACACAGTAATTAAAATTAATTTTACCCCTCCATCACTACAAAAAATGGCACATACTTGAGATGTTGTTTAGCTGTATATTAATTTTGAGTAACTTCAGGTGAACTAGATATTGATCTTGATGTTGAATTTATCATGACGCTGAAACAACGACAACATGATCACTGCGCTTGCTGTAACACAATAATGCTGTGGCAATATTTTCCCAACGACGCGCGACAATTTACCGTGGACAGAATCGATTGTAGTCTCGGCCACACACGTGAACATGTCACAGTGACATGTCATGAATGTAACAGACGTAGGGGAGCTCCTCTCCTCCGAGAAAGTCCACCTGCGCAAGGTTAGCTTGCTTTACTGGCGCGTATCCTACCCGGTGGTAAATGGATGTTTTCGGGAATTACCTGTCATTGTTCACGGACAAATCCACATTGAGGAGCTGTTGAATCTAATCCATGGACTGGTGGTTGTGCAATGGAACTTACCATTTTATGCGTGGTTACACTCCAGAGGATATCAGTTGCTCTTTGTTCGCCGCCCTCAAGTTCGGCAGGTTCGTATAAATACCTGACTGTCACGTTGCTGCCCAGCACTGGTTGTTGTAATTGATTTCCTGGCGAATTTCGTCGTGATATGTTTTTTTCGCAATTTCATTGATGGGTTTCATGTTAATTCCATTCGTGACCTCGTTGTTTAGCGCGGCCACCACGTGAGGTAGTCTCGCAACCCATTCACGAGATCTGTCCTTGCTCAGGAATTCCTGCGCGTATTGATGTCCAAACAGTCACTGTGCAAGTGTTTGATTAAACTGCTCAACGATTGCCTGATCGCGATGTAACGCGGTGTGTCCACGTCTGATTTTGACGTTATGTTGCTGCATCAGTGTCGTTACTGCACCGAGAAATTCTTTGCAGGACCAACTGTGGCCATCGCAGACTGCCACGCGAATAAATTCGGTCAAACGCGCCTGCAACTTCAGTCGCTGTTTTAGTCGATAGCGGCTCCGCTTCTTTGTTCCTGCTTGCAGCGTCGACGACCGTATATTTGTAGGTGCGCCGTTTACGTGATGTGTCAACGATGTCATGTGGTAAAAACAACGTATCTGCCTGATGAACTTCATTGGGCGTACTGACATCGAACCGTCCATGCTGAATCGTTTTGGGCCGTGGCAGATAAATTTGCCATATGGCCTGTCGTGACAACCAATCTGCGGCAACAGCACGAGTGACACCTGTTACATCGGCTAGTTTGCTAATCGCTGCTACGCCTCTCCAATATCCTCTTGGATTATAATAAATCGACTCCATTATGTAATTGTCGGCGTTTAATTACCAGCTCTTAACACTAGTTTACTTTTCATCGCCGATCATATCGGCCAGTTCGCGAGTGATTCGTCGTTGCTGCAGATCTTTGTTTTTGTACGCGATATCATAAATATGGCACGCTTGATCAAATCTCATTCACCGGAAATTCGCCTGGTTTTGGTTGATTTTTTTCGTCCAGTCTAATGTCAGGTCGAGTTCCAGTGTTACGTGTAGGCTCGTACAAATGTAACAGAAGAAAAGTGTGAAGTCAATAAGCTTTGTATATTTTAACAAAATAATTTATTTCCCTAGAAAACAATGTAAAAATTGGTAAATAGGACTTACAGTTTGTGAATATAATCCAAAATTTGATCCTAAGAATGAAAACACAAATCCTATCACTAAATAGTTCTATTAGAATCCAGGTTCGAATCTCGACGACGTACAAATATGGAAGGCGATGACGTCAGATGTGGTCCAATGTACAAATATCAACAATTCCTCAATTGAATCAGTTTTTGTTTCCGAATAATTCCAGAATAAATTTCCATGAATATCTTTCAGAATTTTTTATAAGAAAGTCAACTTATTGAGTTTCCAGGAGAATAAATTATTAAATCCAAAAAATCAGATGAAAAACAAACAATCTGGCAACAAATAAAAATAACACCTTGTTCCTTCAAGATGTTAAAACGACTCTGCCAGAAGAATATTAAGAATACGTATTTCAACCCCAAATCATCATTTCAAGTCTTGCGAGATGGGTCATGTGGTCTCTTACTACAAGAAATCTATCACGTACGCCAGTGTAACCCCACTTAAAAGCCAATCATAAATAAACGTTGCTTACACATGGTGATCACGCAAGGAAAGTATGGCCCTGATTCTGACCAATCATTTTAACTGCCTGTTTACGTTCTTGCCAGCCCAAGACGAACTAGGTTAACTAAAAATAATTCTCATGTAACACTTTTACGTTTTAAATAAATAACATTTAGTAAAAGAAAATATCTAATTACTGAAAAAGAATTTTGAATCCTTTCAATGATCATTACAATAAAATGTAATGAAACAAAAATAAAATAAAAAAATTTTTTAAACTAACACACAAGCAATTTAATTACATATACGTAACATCCAGGACCACAATAATTGTATCATGGAAGATGTTTTTCCCCCGGGTAGTTTATACATGGCGTTCCTGGTAATTTTCCGAGTGTCGCAGCAATATCATCGCCAGTTACCGTGTCGCCGGCAATACTCGCATTGCTGCTCACAAACTTATAGTTTTTTATGCCGCATTTTACACACTTGCCTGTAAGCGCTAGCCTGTTATTCCTCGTCGTTGTTGCTCTCAACCCAGTTGCATCCGTGACCGTCTTGCATCGAATGCAATATAAACTCATGATTATAGATAATACTATATTTGTACAATATGCACTTGACTGACTTTACAGCGACACGCGAGCAGGCACCGGTCAAGCATCATCCAGTGTTACCAAATTCCATTCGGGCTATCATAATTGGTCCGTCCGGTTCTGGTAAAACTCAGTTGTAACTCAACCTGATAATGAGGTGGATCAAATGGGACAAAAGTTATTCTGTATTGCCTCAGTTGCTGTAACGATTTTTTTTTTTTTTGGTTGGTTCGATGATTGGTTTAAATAACTGTTCTGTACCTTCTAGAAATTCGACGTGAGCTTCCTGACGTTGTTGCAGCTGCTGTTTTACAGAATCACAGGCTGGAAGATATTTCTTAACTTTCCGCAGTCTTTCCTGCACGAGATACCATGGTAAGTGCAGAATCACTCATTTTTATTATTACAACAACGATTTAATTACAGATCACTAAGTCAGTTGACGTAAAAGATTTCAGTGTATCAGAAAGGAATTTTGTTTACCTCAGTGAGTCGCCAGAATTTTAATTCGACTCATAATTTAGACATAGTCCTGGGCGACATGCCAAAATACCTGTGATAAATTGATCGCTGATAATGGCAGGTGTGGTTTTCTAGCCTCAGGCAAAACTAATACATGCTGTGAAACTGGAATGCTCAGATACTTAATAAATTGCATGCACACTAATTTTTGATCTGTCTTAAACTGGCAAAGTTTGAAGGGTACGCCATGAAGGGACCCCATAAATTGGGAATAAACTAACTTGGCACCAAGAAAAAGCTCAGCTCTTAATTTTTTTTTTGCTGCTCGAAACTCCGAAGGAAGGTATTTGGGCCAAATAAAATAATAACAAAACCTCAGAATTGAGTAACGTGGTTAATTACGTGTCGTCAGGTAGACACCCCCCCCCCATAACACGTATTTTTTGGTCCTCCCCCCCCCCCAATAAATAGTAACCATGCCTACATACAAGCCTCGGATTGGCTTTTTGGATAGTTAATGAGTCTACGTTACTTGACTGAAAAATATGATTTTTTTAGCCCCCGGGGCCTTGATGAAGGGGTCCCTCCAAAAACAATAGTCGTCAGTGCTTTTTTGTGGGGGGTTCGGTCTCTCATACAGGCCTCTGATTGGCATTTGGATAGTTTATTGAGTCAACGTCACTTGGCGAAAATATAATTTTTTGTTTAGCCCCCATTTTGCAAAACGGGGCCTTGATGAGCCCCCCACTCTAAAAAAAGATCGGTCACCATTTTGTTTTGGTCGGAACCCCTCCTCCCTTCTGCTGCTGCTGAGATCTGGTTTAGCCTTTCTGGAGATGTTACAATTATTCATACAAAGCTTAATCAAGATTAACTCATCCGTTGTAGAGAAGATGAAAATGTTTTCCGCGTGGTTGCTGTAAAGACTACATCGTTGCTAAGGAAACCAGCCTGTACAAATATCTGATAGGGCATAACCTTAGAAACATTCCTACCAAGTTCGATCTAAAATTACCCAGCCATTCCGTAGACGAAGTTAAAAACAGGTTTTTATCTGGTTTTATGGACGCTACAGCATCACCAGAGGAGTCATTCCAGTGCCAATTCTAATAAATATTTCCAGTGAAACATTCATATCGCGTTTGATCGTGATTGGCAACGCTGTTTGAAAGAGTTGAAAATAGGCATTTTCACCTGGTTGCTAAGGAAGCTACACTGATGATGGAAGAGTCACCGCGACAATTTTGAGAGAGTTTATTCGAAGAAAGATTCCTACCAAGTTTGATCGAAGTTTGTTCAGTCCTTCTGAAGAAAAGATCTGTTTGGTGCAATGATTTCACCATAGTTTCTATGGAAAATTTCATGACAATACGAGCAAGTGTTGCACATATTAATTTTACGGTCTGTCATTTTGCTCAGAGATGCGGCATGCTAGAGTTGTAATAACTGATCAAGCACTTCAATTCACTGAAATGCAAAGAATGCTCTACTGCACTCAGTGCAAGCATTTGTATAATTATCAGTAGCGTCCAAACGGGGGTGGGGGGAGTGGACGGGGCACGGGCGCCAGAAGTCTTGGGGCGCTAAAACCCCTTTGGGCCATCATCGTCGCCACGGGGACCATTTACCCTTGTACGCCAATGATAATTAATCGTTCAGATTGCGGCTGGTACAGAAAGAATTGAGAGACAGCTGGCTATGGATGATCAGCTATGCTAGGTAGAGCCATCTACATGCTCTGCGGGGTTCTTCAAAATTGTTTATGTTAGAAAGTCCAACTGCCAGTATTAGGATGATAAACTACGGACAAGTTGCTAAAATTAGGGTCATGGCTTAATTAAACTAATTTTCATCGAGAATGACAAAAGAAACATTCCAGCAAAGTTGAGATAAGCTTTCCATATGGTTGATATTGAAGCCACACCATTACTAGATGAGCTGCTTAGAATAATTATAGTGTCGATAGAGCTTGCTCTAAGAAATACTCCTGACAGTTTTGATCAAAAATGGCCCATTGGTTTTAGAGAAAACACCGAAATAGAGTTTCCACATGGTTGCTAGGGAAACCACACTGTTGCCTGGAGAGCCAGTTCTGAAGCAGTTTTCATAGAGAAGATCCTAAGAAAAATATCTCTCAAATCTGGTCAAAACTGACTCAGTATTTCTCGAGAATTTGAAGATATATTTTCTACATGGTTGCTATAGAAACCACACCATTGCTAAATGGCCATCCTAGACACATTTGTTTTCAGAGCATGCAGGAAAATCCCCTCAAAGTTTGATCGAAACTGTCACGACGGTGCTTGAAACGTCGAAAATAGCAAAAGGTGGATCGAAGCAATGCATAGGCAGGGCAGTTCCATAAACTCACTTTGTTTTTAAAAGGTTCAGTGAAAACAATGTATAAACAGGGACTATCTATATATTATCTATCTATCAATCGATCGATCGATCGATCGATGTGTCTGTCTGTCTGACATTCTGTCTATCTGATGGATACATAACTATCTCCAGTCCACGTACTGGTCATGATAAAAAAAATAAAATGTGCTTTTGTATTTTACTTGTTTTCAACTGACACTTGGACAGATGACATCTTAAAGAAAAATATAAGAAAAAATTGTAGTATGCCGTCCCTAGGTAGTTTCTTCATCAAAATATTTCTTGCATATGTCATCGCGTACGGTATCGTCTGGTACAGGTCTAGGAATGTTTATTTCCGACTCATCCTGTACATTTTCACTTGGTGGTTTATACATCAATGATGCTATTAAGAAAAGAATTGCTCCTGTGGCTTTGAGAGCGATCCACCAGACTATTAATCTAACGCCCATGTCGAAACTGTTGTACACCCAGCACGCGCCGATGTCACTTCCGCCCTTGCTTTCCCACACCTGGCATGTTTTATCAATGATGGTTCCTAGTAAAACTGGACCAGGCGTTGTACCTGAAAATATTAAATACACCATTACCCTTAAGTGTTAACCAATACAAGGTGTGAGATCTTTCAGAGCCTGAATATAATATATATATATATATATATATATATATATATATATATATATATATATATATATATATATATATATATATATATATATATATATATATATATATGGTTCCTATTTTGCAACAGTTTTGTTTTTCCATAATTACCAGGTCTCTCTATCAGCAATATGTTTCGCTTTTACAATAGTACATTACCACCTTAGATTTTAGCTGTGCTTGCTACGGTAGCTTTTTCATTGCAATTATTGTTGTTGTAGTAACAGCAGCAAGCTGAATATTATGTCGAATAAATCGAAGAAAACATTTAACGCTGAAGAAGATAATGCAAAAACCTTAGAACGTTACACCTAAACCGTCATATTAAATATAAATTATGCACTTCGATAATTCGCTCTTATTGTTACGTAATGACTTTGAATTTATGTTAGGAAGGGAATCTCTCTTGTATTGAAAGACATTATTTTTGTCAGAAAATTATATCTTACCCAAGAGTCGCACAATCAAAATACTTATTCCTAGGGCCATTGATCTCAACTTATTCGGCACACACCTTTAATAAAAAAAATAAATAATAATAATTCTACTATAAAGTTCGACTCGTGATTCTCTCTCTCTCTCTCTCTCTCTCTCTCTCTCTGCCTCCTCGTAGGCGAGTAACGAAATATATGACGGACAATGAAATGCATGACATATTCAATTTATGAAAATGCTTTATTTAATGAACTCAACGAACCACATTTTAATTAGAAGTCTTTCGAAAGAACGCCAAAATAAGTTATGCCTGCTGCGCAATTTACTTCGAAAACAAAGTGAAAACAATGTTACTATTTTTAAGGAAAAAAGGTCATTAAAGGAAACTTTCGAGTTTTCAATGACAGCCAGGTACTCCATAGAAAATGTAACTTTTTAAAAATATTGTACATGATGCCTAAAATTTTAAAAGTAATTAATATCACTTATAGTTGCTAAGACTTCGGAACCAAGACATCACTAAGTCGAGGTTCCAGCTCTGATTTATGCTTGCCTGAAGGTAGCTGTTGTCGCTGGTGACATTGTAGCGAAGGTCACGATCATAATAAGAAACATTAAGACACAGTACACATACATCCAGTCACATGTGTTTGCGCACGTCCCGCTCATCAAGTCAGGGATTGTTCTATTGGTATATGTTTCATTGTAACACGTGCAATCCTTGAAAATCTGGAAGTAAAAATACTGTAATTTTCTTTCGATAACTTGAACATCAATTGCTCAAATACTACGTATCACTCGAATGATTCTCCAGATCTCACCGTAAAGTTTCAGCTAATATTGTTCCTCGAAAATCTCAACAACTCAAAACTCAAGCCAACAATTTGGACCTTCTGCACGTATCTTCTAAACATATGAACACACAAGTTATTTCTGTCCTTATCAGCTCGTCAGTAACATCATCTAATGTTAAACAGGTATATTTATAACCGGACACCGCAGCAAAAAGCAGCATGTCAGCATACTTTTCAATGTAATTGTCTCTGTTTCTGTACCCTCTGTATCTGCACTGAACTAATGTTACAGGAAATATCCAAGTTTTAGCCTACAATCTAAAGTTTTCATAATGAATGGGGTGTAAAAAGAATTGAGTAACATTACGCACTAAGTAATGCTTGAAGATGCGGGCATGTGGTATACAATTGTCCTAACATTATCCTCGTAGAACTAAGGACAAAATTCAAACACAGAATATTGTAAATAATAAATAAATTGTGTCAAGATTCCAATATCAAACGGGACATTTCAGTCTAAAAATTATATTTCATGGCATATTTTCTTCCTTGGCAATCAAAGTTGTGAACAATTATCCCGTTTAAAATCTATTTTTGCAATTAGAATTAATAGCCAGATATGACAGACGAATTTAAATTACCTTCCTTCCATTCGCCTGTATCACCTGACTACAACCAGCGAAACATGGGTTGAAGAACATCATCTCTTCCCAGCCAGAACACACCGGTTCAAAACCAGCGGTGGTACAGAAGCATTCCTCGTTGCAGCCAGACGATAATCCGTCGTAACTATCTCTTCATAAATTTAACAATCATTATATAGAAATTTATATGCAGGAAGAGAGTTTTCATTGGAGATTACATTGTGTGATAATTGCCTCTTTAAATTATGATCAAGATTATGATTGTTCATGGTCATTGCGATTCTCCATCCATGTGTACCTAACTCCGTTAGATTTCTTCTAAATACACAAAATTATGTACCATGCATAGCTCTTTGGAATACGAGTAAAATATAAAAAAGAAAACTTCCTTAAAAACCGACAGGACACGAAAGCCATGAAGGAATAATATTCTAACATTAGTAAATATACATGAATGTGACAAACTTTCAGTCGATATATCTTTGAAAGCAATGAAAAAGAAATGTACTTAAATTCATTAATAACTGGGCATAAAAACACACTAACAGCATCCGTTCAATCCACTAAGAAATAAAACAATTTATTATCTTTACAATTGATAACTTACTGTCCAGGATAAAATGCAGAAATTCCAGGAATAGACGGGGAAGGGCAGTATATCAGAAAGGCTGGAGACAATAGCACTGAGACCAGCATAAAACCGCTGCACAGCCTCATTATTCCGCGACACTTCAGTTGGAACCGCTTCACCAGATAGCCACCTAGTAGCATTCCACCACCAGAACCAATGATTGTCACGATCCCTGAACAAAGGAAACTCTACATTATGTGCATTTGAAATCCTATCAATTTGTATGATATTATGAGAAATATATTTTATAATCAAATCAATACATTTGCCCCTTCTTAAATTATCGCTGAGTATGACGGTTGTTCTTACGATGTTCTGACTCTCCAACTTTATATATTTCTCTTCAGTGTTATAAATTGTCAAGTAATTGTTTCTTATTGATTGACATTTTTATGCTATTCTAAAGTTAACAGTTTGAAGACAAAACTCATTGTTGATATCAGGTTTATTAAAGTAAAAACTTAGCTACAAGAAAGATTAGTTGATTCAATGACTTTTCCGTCACTAAAGGTCACTTTTGCGTTGAACAAAAATGTTCGTATTTAAAAGTAAATCAAATATAGTTTTGTACTACCAAAAATGCTCCCAGCAGTTGGAAGGTCCAAGTTAAATCTCTGATGGAGAATCTTTACCCCGAATGTGGCATACCCTTCGACGATGAGAGCTTCCGCCGAGCATGCGAGAGAAACTAACAAAAACGGGAGATTCCGCAACTGGAAAGCGATATGAAAATCCACAGCTGTGTATGAGATATTATCACACGGAAAACAACATAAATTTAAATTGAATGGTTTTAATGAATTGTGTCGGCATCCTGAACGCGATCAGATCGGTAAGATCTAGTGATGAAACAAAAGGAGCCTTTAAAGTCAATAATCACAAGATTTAAGTATATTTACTTAGCATTTCTTGAGAATATTTAGACTGTAAAAAATATATAATGTTAGGGGCTTGTTTTTCAAAGAAACATACATTGTTTAGTAGTCGTCTACGATACTCATGTCATAAAGCTGAATGCGCAGATATCATGCGTCTTTACAAATCAGTTACAAATCTGCAACATCAGTTGACCGATGTGTACAAATTGGTTAGAAATAAAATCAACTTTGAGCCACTTCGCGTCAAGTATTTATTGATTTAGTTTAAATCTATTTATGGACTTTTTAGAAAGCAGATGGGTGGGAGACACTATTATACCAACTTGAATCGTATTTTCTCCACTTTAATGAACTAAAAATTGATTAATTATTAGAATCTGAACTGCAGTGATAAATACAATCGCTGAAAGGTTCTGCACTGAACAAATGTTACAGCAACTATAAATAGTCACGACTCTGACAATATGTCAAGGAACACGGTTAACAGAGTTAAACAGGAAACATTAATACAGATCGGATGGGTAATATCTGAAATTATCTCTGTAATTTATAAATTATATGAATTAATACATGTTTCAAGCATACCAACAATAGTAGAGCCATTGGAAAGTCTTTTATTGATTTTCCAAAACTGGCTTTTGCCACAAGCCCGTTATCGGTACCCGTGTGTGCCTCTGACCGACGCATCTTCTGGAGCTGATCATATCCTATAAATAGAATATCACGGATCAGTTTCCGTTTCTGTTCAAAATTCACTTACCAGTTAACTTATGTTTTAGTTTTTTAAAATTAAAACTTGTTACTAGTGCTCGAGGTGAAAAATATCAGTAACTGAAATTTAAAATGAAACTCATAGGGACCGTCAATTCCAATATGCTTTTTAAACGCAACTGCATATTCGTCAAAATAGACCATAAGAAGGGTATATAAAAATACAAAGAACGCGACATTGCAGCTTCTGGAAAACATGGCAGTTAATATTAATCATAGGGAGTTAGCCTGAGGTGATACTGGCCTTCAATTTGGCCTGACAAAAGGAAAATTTGCACAATGTGCCTTAACTATAATAATACCGATTGTTGGAATTTTCGTTTATCTGAACCAACACCATGTCCCTAAGGCGTTTCTAATATGTGCGAATACATAACGGAACTCCCTACACAATGTACGTCCAGACGGCGTGTGTGTACAGATCATATTTTTGTTTCCTGTTTGAACAAATTTAGTAATAAGCAAAGACTTTGGAAACATAGAGCCATTCTAGAAGTTTCATAGCACACTCGTGCCATCTTGCGATAAATAAGAGTGGCGAATAAATTCCATTATCCGAATTGTCGTTCATCCCAACGTCCGACGAGTTTGATAACCGACGTTCTACTGCAATTAAATCTTGAATATAAATAATGTACTCACAATTTAATTATTAGGCACTGCTCAGGAATTACAAGATTAATGAAACAGAGCATTTGTGCTCACTTGCATGCTCCAAAGGAGCAGTTCTAAAATGGGGACAGTGAAAATATTACTATCCACAATTTCTCAAATCAATTAACATTGTCGGAAAATTCTATCACTCTGTAAAGGAACTTTAAACAAATTATTTCATCTGAGTGAAAGAGAAGTTTTAATGTCCATCGATAGAAAAGAAAATTTAATTTACAAACTACTTCATGGTTACACTGAAATTTGTCTGAAGACCTATCTCTATGAATTGATTGTGACTAGTGAAGTAAATGATGGAAGTTATCAGACTTCAAAGCGAGCAGAGATATTGTACCTGGAAGTCTTTTCGGATAACCAAGGAATGGAAAGGCTATGATCAGAAAGGCTCCGATGGAAATGGTTGTACCAATCCACCAGGCTCCAACCCACTGGGGATCCATGGAGGTTAAAGGTACACTGAAAAGGTCGGACTAATTTTAACATCAAAAGTTATAAAAATATTGAAATGTTCACTGAATCTAAAATTCTTATTTCCTTAACATTGCTTGAAAGAAAATCTAATATAGCTGTAAGTCCATATTGGAAACTAGCATGTAAGCAATTTGTTATAGACAAAAATACGACAAGCATGTTTTAAAGTGCAGAATTTGTTTAACTAATTAAGAAACAGAATCTTATTAATAAAGAACCGTAAGTATCATTCCCCATTATATTAATTCCATTATTATTTTACATGGTACTCTAGACCGATACGGTTATATAATACTGGCTATACAAAAATAACTTTTACACACATACACACACAAACACGTTATTATATGCTCTTTCAAAATTATGTGTTTTTATGTCAGCTGCCTGAGTACATTTTTCTTATTTGTTTGTTTCGTGTTTAAATCTCACTTTCTGGGTATATGGTATAAAGTTTATGATATTTAGTATTTGATCATGGAATAATAAACGATAATACACTACTTAACAGGTACAAACATTTGCTGGAGAATTTGAAAAGAGCCTTAAACCTTCTGGCTCGAACTGCTTCCTCGTGTTCTGGTAAATGTTTGTACGCGACAAACCGTGTATATAATCTCTCTCTCTCTCTCTCTCTCTCTCTCTCTCTCTCTCTCTCTCTCTCTCTCTCTCTCTCTCACACACACACACACACACACACACACTCGCATAGACATACCTTCCGATATAAATCTCATTTTGAATACGTTATGTTTCATTTCTAGCATCCATTTGAAGATGATAGGATACTTGTCAAACACAAAAATGACAAGATTTGTCTCATTACCATAAATACTGTATGCAAGGGCTTGTTTGTCTAGAGTGCACAGCATCGAACAGCTGCTATCAAACTTTCTAATTGTCATCTCTTTGCTTCAAAAACTATTTACCTCGATGGGTCAACTCTGTTAATGTCAACAAAAAGGCTCAATGTCTGTCCACCGACGATGTATCCAGCAGCAACGCCAATTGCAGCAAAACAGAACGTCCAACCTGTAACATTAATTCCATTGTTTTAAACCTATGTCTTTTAATTTTACGTTCCGATGCACACGGAAATGGAGACTTTTAAAATCTCGACAGCAAATGTCATGTATGAAATTCTTCTTTTTCTTGTTTTTTTTTTTTTCTTTTTTTCTTTTGCTAATAGATGATCATGCAATTTTGATAATGTATCCAATTTTTACATTTAATTAAATTCAAATTAACGCTTCTTACGAGTTTTTAATCATGTATGATCGTTATAGGTAAGTGATGAAGAGAATAATAAATCAAACTTAAATACATGATTTGCATTTTTAAAAAAAAGAATTAATAGCAGGGACAGCACGTGCTAAATTTACTTACTGATATAGAAGGACGTCAGTTTCGGCTTGCAGTTCTCGTCTATGTAAGTTAAGCCGAGGGTGAACATGGGTGAAGCCCCGACTCCAATAAGAGTTTGACCAATCACAAACAATCCATACATGACAGCGTTTGAATTCTGAGAATCCCCAACGCTTGATTCACTTTTTGATGCATTGAGTTGATTTTGTTTGTTGCATAGGTTGTCGGACGCATTTGAGATGTCTGCAATTAGAAAGAGAATGTTTACTTGATCCGAGACATGTGCGGATCCAAAAATTTCTTTTAAGGGGAGCGTAAACAATTAGGCAAGTGGTCTATGGGATGGAATCCAATCATTTTTGTGAAGATAACATTTTTTACACCATTCCAGTAAGCTTTCATTCTGGGTGATTCTACAACTAAACATTAAGGTATTTCTATCATACGTTTTGCCAAGCAGTAGGTCCGGTAAGAAAATTAGAGTTGTTCTTTCGCGATATGAGTGAAGTTTTGATCACGTGTGGTGTTAAGGACTCATTCATACTTGAAACCTACTGCCTTCACATGTGGCCTATTAAAATTGTTTTCTACGTGTTTTCAAAAACGGAAAAGAACGATAAATACTTCCGGATGTATTTTTCAGAGAGGAGGTGTATTAGAGATGGTGTACCCAAAAGATCCGATTTACGTCCCTTAATTTTAGTTTATAAATAAATGATATTGTGCAACATGTACAATCCAAAATAAGTTTTTCTGCAGATGATACACGTCTCTCTAATTGTTTAATCACCGAAACCCTGACAATTCTAGGAAAATGAACAAGACCATTCCATCCACCAATATATATTCAATAAGAGCGTTGAGGCAGTTGACTCGTGTAAACACGTTAGTGTTTTTCTCTCAGATCGTTGCTCATGGCACAAAAAAAGAGAGTATACAAAAGGTAAGGCATGTTAAAGAATTAATATAATGTTCAGACTCAAATTTCAGCTTGACAAAAATCGTCAGAAATTATACATGTGTCTTTTATGCAACCTATTCTGGAATATGGTAATGTGGTTTTGGAGAACTGTAAATTACCTGAGAAAATTGAACTAAAAATACTAATCAAAGCAACCAGGGTCGTGACTGTGCAACACAATTAGTATCTGTTAAAGCTTTACATCGTGAATCGTTTGGTAAAGTCTTCAATTCAGACGACGAAAGCACAAACTTACACAAAACGTCATTAGTTCCTTTTTTTGTCCAATCCGATCACTTCTCTTAAAGCATCATGGGATTGAGGACTACAGGCAAGGTTTAATTACCTAAACAGCTTGACAACGTGCTATAGCTACATACTTCCAAAGTGAAGATCTCACAACGGAAGTGATCCTTTGAGCATTGACAGTTTTACATTTTGTAAAAACACACCTTAGCACACTTTTATGAAGAATTTGACTTAGTCTTATTTCAGACTAGAAATTAGACATATAAGAGTGTCCTTACAATGAAAACAAAATAATGTTTTCAAGTGTTCGGAACTGTTATGTAAGACTCTTAACATACGCCACGTGACCGCATTGCTGGTCGGCGTATGGATAATATCAAAATTGGCCAATAAATTACTAGATAGCAGAGGCGCTTACGTAGCAGCGATGGTGCAAATTCAGACACTTCTGTAGAATTAGAGAACTTGGTTCGAACCCATCCCATCTCACACATCTCTGATTCCACCAGCTGTTAGTGACATTACTCGCAATAACTTACATTATGTACACGTCTTCGAATGAATACAGCTTCGAACAAGACTTTTCTTCAACTCATTTCTTCCTTCAGTTAATAGTGTATTTTATTTTAAGAGTGGTACGATCACTTTAACAGACTTTTACACAAACACAATTATATTCAGATTCATGTGGACTCATCCCGATGGCGATTATGCTGATAATATCTATGAGGGGGTTATTGATAATATCTATGAGGGGGTTATTGATAATATCTATGAGGGGGTTATTGATAATATCTATGAGGGGGTTATTGATAATATCTATGAGAGGGTTATTGATAATATCTATGAGAGGGTTATTGATAATATCTATGAGGGGGTTTATTGATAATATCTATGAGAGGGTTATTGATAATGACTATGAGAGGGTTATTGATAATATCTATGAGAGGGTTATTGATAATATCTATGAGGGGGTTATTGATAATATCTATGAGGGGTTATTGATAATATTGATAATATCTATGAGAGGGTTATTGATAATGACTATGAGAGGGTTATTGATAATATCTATGAGAGGGTTATTGATAATATCTATGAGAGGGTTATTGATAATATCTATGAGAGGGTTATTGAGAATTGAAGAACTTATTAGTACGCAAAACATTAGGTCTTGGAAAAGTGGAAATCCAGGTGGTATGTTGATTTAGATGTTAAAGCACACTGTGGCAGAAATTTTTCCAATAAATTAATCCATTTGTTTAATACTTTATTTCAATATCAAATGTTTAATATGTGCAGGGGGAGACAGTTTGTTTTTTGCAAATATACAAAAACGGAATTATTCCAAAAATTATCGAGGCTTTTCATTCATTGGTGTGCTAAACAAGATATTCACCGGCATCTTGAATAACAGATTGACAACACAATCAACTGTAAGGGAGATGATTAATGAAGGTCAATCTGATATGACAAGGTATTCTCCCGTCGACAATATGTTTATTCCTCAAACTTTGTGACTGTAACCCGTGTGAGCTCACAAGCAAAGTTCACAGGTGGTGTCCCAATCAGACCAATACAGCCGCAGTGAGTTCGACGTTTGCTACCCGTAAATCAGATGCTAAGTCTGGGTCGCTAGCGCCATGTAGCATGTCTGCGCATCTCCATCTCAACCAGCTCCAAATTCCGCAACACTAATTGTTTTATCATCTATGGTCACCGAGTACAGCTTGGCAATTATGCTGAAAATAATTAGCGTTGAAGCGAGAAATTCTGAATAGACACGTATTCACAAATCTTGGCATTGCGGAATCATTTTTTTCCAGGGCCACCCTTGACACTAGTTACTACTGATATAGTCCCGATAGCAAATCCGAACGATGTACAGTTGATGGTTGCTGTGGTCACAATTCCTGCAACACAATGCCACCGGTGGTCGCTGCAGTGATTCAGCATATATCTTATTCGGTAGCTTTGAGAGTCGATCACAGTTACTCTATTAATATTGTCATCGTAAAGTACAAATGATTCCCATGCTGGTCTTGTTTGGGTGCAAGACGCACATACACTTCTCACCAATTACCTTCTTTCGGATACAACTGCCATACAATTATACAAATATTTACCTAGGGAATATTTGTCTCCGGCGATTGTGCGTTCTTGGGGCCTCGCACCACGTTCGTATAGAACCGTACTGATTCCGCCCTTTGCTTGGTGTCTGAAACGATTGTTCTCGTTTTTGCACAAGAACTGTTATACAGGCAAGTGTGTCCTTCTTGAATTATAGTCGAGATTTTCTCTTATTGGTTGAGTCAATGTTGGTGCAACATAATCGACAGGGAATGTAACCAGGATGAATTTGTCGGTGAATTGCACTCCTTCGTTGTAGAAACAATCCCTGTGAGTTCCTACGCCTGGCAGTGTGGTCGCCGACTGGGTGTTTCCACATGTTTATACAATGATTCCAGGTGCCCTTGACTTGGCATTGCCACACGATTTGGTCTGAACAGTCGATTTCTAATTCGGCCTTTGACACGATTATATTTGAGCGTATACAAGTGATGATCAATAACACAATGTTGAAGCAGATATTCGTCGACAAGAGACACAACATCAGTATCACTGTTGGCATCTCCTGTCAAACTGGCCCAACACACTGTCGGTAAGTTCCGCAACATTGTCATCGCACGGTTGTTCAGAACCCGTCCAATATATGTAATGATAAATCTTAACCATACAAGCCAGAGATGGTTTAGTGCCCGTACGAATAGATGCTGAATCGTTCGAACTGAATTTCATCTCCCGCGACCAGTGGTATTGACAAAGCATGTATGAAAGGGGTTTTAACATTGTCGTCTACGGGTGGTACGTATCTCAAATACTTTTTTACTCTCCGACATCTTGTGCGAAACAACTATAGCCAAATCCATATCTGAAAAGTATGTCTTGAACTTTCGAAACCCATGTAATTTTTCCCGACTCGTCCATTTCTTTCAGCATTATATAATATTGTCTTGGATATCGGTTATCACCCATTCTAATCAATCTCATCCAATGCTTAATATATTTTCAATATTAATGAAAACATAGAGGTAGTCTTCCACAAGGTTTCGAAATTTAGTGCAGAACCTATCATGTACCTTTTCAATTGTATGTGAATATTCATACCCCTAAGTTACAAACGTTTTTCTTTACAGGAGAAGAACATTGTAAGCCATTGGCTTTCGTTCTAATCCTTTACCTTCGATAGTATACGTCTTGCAATCTCCAACTTTAAAATTTATTCAATAAAACATGTTTAAACTAAATTAAATACATTGATTTTATATCCCATGGTATCGTGCAGGCGTGGTTATATCTATTCTTACGATGGGTTAATTTCCGTGTTTTCATCTATTTTTAAATCAGTCTGGTAAGCGAGGTTAATTCCATGATGTTTTTATCTGTTTTTTTTAAACAAAAATAAATCTGCTAAGTTCGGTTAAAGGTCAATTCAATGTTACTTTTTATCTGTTTTTAAATCAGTCAGGTTAGTTAGGTTAATTCCATATTATTTTCACCGTTATTCAATGAATCTGGTAATTACAACGGTTTTATTCTTTCCGCAACTTCGTTTTCTAAAATGGACATACTTTGTTTCCAATTATATATTTATGCCTTTCACGTTTGCAGCTTGGTTATTTCCCTCTATTAAATGTACAAGTACAGTGTTGATTGTATAATTATTTTAATTTTGCTTATTCTTGTTTGTTGAGGACCTTGGTATTGTAGACATGTTCTTGAATTTCAAACAGGATTGAAAAACATAAAAACATTGCTTCATCCAGGATAATAAAGACGAAAAACCTCAAACAGAGCGAAATGTTCATCGTAGGCGATAGCTTCTTTTGAAAGAATAATAACTCTTGTACGTCGTTTATACCTAGTACGGGCTACTTTTGAAAGAATAATAACTCTTGTACGTCGATTATACAGAGTACAGGCTACTTTATAAAGAATAATATATCTTGTACGTCGATTATACAGAGTACCGGCTATTTTTGGAAGATCAGTAATAACTCTTGGACGTCATTATACAGAGTACGAGCTAGTTTTAAAAGATTAATAATAACTCTCGGATGTCGATTACACAGAAGTAGTATAGTGGGTTACCGTGGCGTCAATGGGAATTAGCATTACAGACCCCCCCTGGGCCAGTATAGCGTCAAAAAAGTAGGTCAACACCCTGGGCCAGTATAGCGTCACGAAAGTAGGTCAACACCCTGGGCCTGTATAGCGTCAATGGAAATTTTTGTAGAGCGGTGACTAGGAGACTGGGGGTTTGTAGAGCGATAAGCGAAGGGTTTTATATATATATATATATATATATTCGTTTAGGGGGGAGACCAAATGAAAATTAAGATCTTTTCGAGGTATTGGAAGTGGCCCTGAAAAGGGCCTTTGTCTTCTTCTTCTATTGTCTCCACTTCTTCCACCATGTTCTCACTTTGGCAAAAATTCCTTTCTTCTTTTTCTTTTCTTCTTCGGGCATCCAGTCAGGATGTCCGAGAGCTCTGAATTTGTCTTGCACTTTCATCCAATTGTTGTTCAATTTCTCAAACTCTTCTTTCTCTTTTTGGTTTTCTTTGTCCTTTCTTTCTTTCTTCCACGTTTCCTTGATCTTCTTTACTTCTTCTTCCAGTACTTTTCTCATTAGGTCTTCGCCTTTCTTGATATTATCTAAGCCTTTTTTGACAAAAGGCCACTCCATTAAATGGAAGATGTCTTCAAAAAAACATTTCACTTGGATCACAGTATCCAGAACCTGCTTTAAGGTTCCCACTCTGAAGTATTTAGGATTGATGATTCCTCTCAACTTATCCGCTTCTTCTATTGGTATCATTTGCAAATGATAACTTGCTGCTTTCAAACTGTTCACCAAGTCTAGGCTACCTGGGAACTTCCATTCTTTGTCAAGTCTGTCCAGCACGTAGGCTCCATCCATGATCCACCACCAACTATCTGTTAACTTGTTAAATAATTCTATGCTGCCAGTCATTTTTTATTCTGTGTAGAAGGGCGCGAATGACGAACGCTATGCTTTTATATACTTCAAGCACGGACGTGAAGGAAAACATACCTTGCACTCACTTCGCATATGATATACTATCCT
>JAECUM010029700.1:0-62413 GCA_016617855.1 Megalonaias nervosa
ATATATATAATGATTAGTATATGGATTAGGTGCACAAATTTCAGATATTTTTTAACTTAGGGGGAAAAGTGCGACGGTCGGCCGACTGGAAACATTTTATGGGGCCTAGTAGGATTCAAACCCGCAACTATCTAGTCGGGAGGAGTCGGGCGCATGCTAGCCACTGCAACCGTGGCTCCATTTGCAACTTAGAGGTCAATCCTACGGTTCACACCATCGATGTATATCTTTTTGTCTCGCAGAAACAGACGCGGTGGTCCAAATGCCACGGCTTCGGTCTCTAGTAATCGCTGTTTACGATATGCAGGATCAGATGGCGAATGCAGTCTCTATGATACATGGACGTCTCGTACTACACTGATATTTTGGTGATATAATTCAAAACAAGGTTTTTATTACCTTGTGTTTTTCATAATTCTCGGAACAATATAGTGTCAGGACAAAAGTGTGAAGCCACCTCAGCAAGACACGTTGACGTCATTTAAAGAAATATATTTCATCGTCACTGCATCGCTTAAGACGATTTTCAACTTCTTTTTATCTATGTGCACAAATGAACATATTCTGACTGTAGTTAGAAATTATGGATTTGTATCAGTAAAGATTCTGATCAACGGTCAGAACTAGACGATAATTATTTTAGCCAAGAAAGATTCATATGACAGAAAAATATCTGAAAAAAAAAATGAAATATCAGGTTATCCAATTCAGAAACATTTGACAAGGTTTCACAACAGATGATACAACGTGAGAAACAAGTCGGTGGTTTAAATGAGTCTGTCAGTGTTAATGTTTTCTAGTAGCGTCTCTTTGATGGACTGCGCTATGGGGAATTAGTCACAAGCAAGAGGGTTTTTCTTTTCTATATTTAATGTAACTCTGATACCTCTAGTTCTTCATGCTGACTCCCTTGCACTTGAACTCGAATGGATTTAAGTCGCCTATGCAAACTCAGTGCTTTTGCGACTGGTTAATGCCTGAGGGTCAGGCTTCTCAGTTGGTCGGGGCTGTGAGATTGGTGCCATCACAGCTCCGTGTTTACGTGCGATGTCGCACTTCTTATTTATGTCTGGCAGAGGAAAAGGAGGAAAGGGACCCAGGGGGGATGCAAACGCCTCAGTCTCCGGTGTCGTGTACGCCCCGAAACTCCAGTCTGTACTGATTGATCAAATTCAGTCCAGTTGTACTAGTGGACAAACCCTAGGACCTATAGCGTGTAAGCCACCTCTGCAATTGACCTAATGCAAATAGTCTTATAATTTCATTATTTTTCTTTATGATAGTTGGAATTTAGGGTACAGAGTGTACTTCTTTTGTTCGAAATATTCCCAATCTGCTGGGTGTGAGTCTTCCCATACTTTTTAGAGTCTCGCATGTTTTAAGGTAGTTGATAATTTTGACGGTGGAACCAAAGGATCATAGCTGGTTTTGTGGATAGAGCTATTATCGAAAGAGGTCTTCAATATCCAAAGGAAGAACCTCAGGGGAAGAAAAAGGGGGGCTTCCTAGTGGAAAATCTTTCGACAACACAGGCCTGTTATTTGCAGGATTCCACCCAGGTGTTTGCTAGTATGTTTTCCCTAGCACCTGTTTTGGGCCCTTGAGAAGAAAAAAAAAAAAGGGGGAGGTGGGGCCTTAGTGGAAAATCTTTTAACAACACAGGCTTATTGCTATCAGGGTTCCACACAGGTGTTTGCTAGCATGTTTTCCCTAGCACCTGTTTTGCGCCCCCGGCATCCGTTTGGCTTTTTTGTCCTAAAAAAAAAAAAAAAAAAGAAAAAAAAAAAAAAAAAAGGGCGTGATGTTTTATTTTCGTTTTCTTTTGATTTGACTGTCGAGTTCTGGTCTTTCCTCTCGTGTTGATGGTTTGTTCGTCTCACATTAACCTTGGACTTCGATCTATATTGTGCCTGAGCCATGTTTCTTTTCATTTTCCTTCTTCTGCCCCCTTTTCCTCCTTTTTGACTTTGCCCTAATCCTTTTCCCTAATTAGTTGAATGTTGAATGGGTTCTCATGCAGGGGAGTCGGATAACAAACAAAATAATTTTTTATTTTTTTTATTTTTTATTTTTTTTTTACTAAAACATTGTCTATGGTGTTTTTGGATTATATGTAGTGGGTAAGGTGTACATGCAGGGGAGGTAGGGAACATATATATATATATATATATATATATATATATATATATATATATATATATATATATATATATATATATATATATATTAAAATACGTACATTGTCTACGACGTTATTGGGTTATAGTTAATTGACTAGGTTTACATGCAGGGGTTAGAGTTAATTGGTTAAGTTAGCATACAGGGGAGGTGGGAATTTTGGCAGGAAGGCGAGAGAGGTAGGAATGAGTGTGAAGTAACAAATTTGTTAGTAAGAGTTTGTTGTTTTGGTCTGAGGAAGGTTTGGTGTATTTGCCTTTTGACTAGCTTGCATGTGTTTGCTATAGTCCCAGTTTCTGTGCACGTGTTGTATGGGTGTATTAGGTTGGTTTGTGTTAGGAGTTATGGACTTGCCGTTTGGTTAGCAGTTGCTTTAGTCCCAGTCTGAGTGTTTTTATTGTGTTGGTGTGTTATGGTGCGTTTATATGTTGTCATGTTTATGGACTTGCCATACGGCCAGCCGGAGCCATAGTCCTGTTTCTGTGTGTATTTTTGTATTATGGTGGTATTCATATTTTTCCGTGTTTGTCGATTTCCTTCAGGTACGGTATTATACACTTGTAGGTGGTCTCCAGGTTTGTGTTTTTGGTCTTGTCCAGTATTTCGGGATATGTTGTAGGCGATCCGATTCTTTTTTGGTATTCTCTGAAGTTATTTCTTTTGTAGTTGATATCTGGTACAGGCGTTGAAGACGTGGTCGAGTGTTTCAGGTACTGGACAATGCGGGCAGTTGATGGTATGATTCTGTTGGTCCTTGAGATGTTTTCCATAGCTGCTTCTTAGCAGTGTTTTACCCGTTCTTATCCTGTTGATGATTTGTAGTTCGTTGTTTTGTAGTCCTTTGGGTGCGTTGATGCCTCTGGTAACTTCTTTTTGTAGTTGATATAGATGTCTGCCTTTGTTGGTGGTGTCCCAGTAGTGTTGCCATTTCTGGTTTATTTGCTGTCGAACCTGACTGTATAGTTCTTGGACGCTGTAAAGAATGGGTTGGATATCGTTGTTCAAAAATTGTGTTTTGCCGCAAGGTCTGCTTTATCATTTCCAATTAGGTTGATGTGAGAGGGTACCCATAAAAATTCCACATCGTACTGGTTTTCTTCAAGTTCTCGTGTCATTAACATTGCTTCTTGCAGCATATTTCCTCTGCTTTTTGATGTGCCGGATTCTAGTGATTTTAATACGCTTTGTGAGTCCGTTATGATGACGTATTGTTTGTGGCTTTGGTTTTGTATCCATTTTAGCGCCTCTTTTATGGCCCATAATTCTGCTTATAGATGGAACAGCCGTCCGGTAACCTGGTGCCAATTTGGGTTTGTTGTTCTGGTATCACGATGGCTGCAGCTGTTCTGTTGAGTTCTTTGGATTTGGATCCGTCTGTATACATTTTTGTATATACAGTGTAATTCTCCTCTAGAATTTTGTGGATCTCGGTCAGGATTTTCCATGGATTTTGTTGTTTGGGTCCTAGTGACTGTGCTGTGAGGTTTATTTTGGTCACGTTGTTCTTCCAGGGTGTGGGGTCGCAAATTTTGTACTGTTCTGCTTGGATTTCTGATATTTGCATTTCGTCACGGAGTATATGTACTCTTTTACTTGCTGGGGGGTTTGGCAGTAGTTGTTTGCTGAGCGGTCTCCTGCAATTTTTAATTGCCATTTTGGTTGGGTTGTTGTCCGAGTGTATAGAGTTTCTGATGGCATATCGTAAGATATGTTCTTCTCGTCTGATGTTCAAGGGCAGATCTCCTGATAGTACCTGTAGTTCGTCGTTCGAGGTGTTTGGTAGTGCTCCTGTGCATAGCCTAAGTACTTTATATTGTATGGCGTTTAGTTTTTGAAGTAGGGTATTGTTGGCGGATGCGTATATTTGGCAGCCATAGTCTAGTTTGGCTCTGATTAGTACATTATATAGCATGCGCAATGTGTGTTGGTCAGCTCTCCATCTTGTTTCCTTCAGGATTTTAGGAGGTTGATTTCTTGTTGGCAGTTTTTGATTAGTGATGCTATGTGTAGTTTCCAGCTGAGGTTTTCGTCTAGTAGCATTCCTAGGATGTACGTCTGTGTGGCAAATTTAATAGGTGTTCCTTGTAGGTGAAGCTCGGGGTATTTGGGCTTTTGTCTGTTGTGCGGGGAAAAAAGCATTCCTACAGTTTTGTCGCTTGAAATTTTAAAGCCCCAGTTGACTCCCCATATTGAGATTGCGTCGAGGTTCGTTTGTAGTAGATTGATGTATGTTTGGTTGTTGGGATCCTTGCACTATGTTTGACTTGGCTTAAAAACAATCCTAACGGATTTCACAGAGAGCATTCCCTGAAGACCTTTTCTAAACTAAACTTCTGGTCTGATTGTGTTAGATGCAGACCCTTTATCTAACTCTAATCTATATATCAAAATGCACAAAATCTAAATTATGTAATCCAAAGTAAAGTCATATATCTACTCTCCATACACACTCTTTTCCCACTGATACTGTATGTTAGAATTTTAAAAAAATATAATATTAAGTAGGAAATTACTTGTAAACTTTATTCTTATCAGCAAATTAATTCAAAATTAAACTATAACTACCCAACTCTATTTTAAGCACTTTATACCTACTAAAAGAGATTAGAATTTCCCTACAACTGGTCACTAATTTTAGTGTTTAAGTATTATGACAAACTTGCTACAATTGATTTTAATTAGCTTTACAAACACATAATCCAACTGTCCTACTGGCTTCTTTGTTTCACTTTCTCAGCTAGCACTGTAACTTGACACCATTGCCTTGGAGTGGTTGCTGATAATACTGTATTCACCCAGGATTTTAACCTCTGAATTTAACAGTGACTAAAGAGCTATTAGTCTATCATAGACATACTATTATTAAATTTATGGAGAGAATTTACAAAATTTAAACACAAATATATCTTCTCTTCTAAAACTTATACAAAATACCATAGCACTTGAAATAAATAAATTTAGCCCTATAATAGTTTCTTAAATCACTGTCATTAGAAGATGAACGAGTTTAGGTTTCAGGGTATGTACTATAAAAAAGCAAGCAATGCATTCTTATAAAGATCTCGCATCATGTATTTCATGGTTTAATTAGAGAAATAACTGGATAGTTGATAAACAATAGTAAATCTCTAATTAAATTCTAGAGGTCTCTAATTCAAGTAAAGACCTCTCTAATGAAATAGAGAGATCTGTCTTGAATTGAATATATGTAAAAACAGCCACCCATATTAGAAAAACAAGTTGTTCTCGACATCACCCGTGGCCACCAGTAATGTCAGAGAAGAAACGGCGAAGAACAACTTGTCGATCTAGACGCTGCCTATAAAACTAGACGAGACTAGTAACTTGGAAACACTTTCTTCCACACCTGTCTCCCTTCTCATCCATGAAGTCACTCAATAATCTATGGCTCATTTTACTCCGGAGATGTTTTTTGTTTTTTGTTTTTCTTTTTTCCTATTCATCAAGCTGTCGTTTAGCTGTTTGCGTTGAACTAAACTAATATTGTGGGTCACAAATTGAACAATTACGGCAATTTTTGCGCTATCACAGAAACGATCGCCTACGTCTTGAAAGTACTACTGCAATGTGCAATTCCATGAAGCATTCCTTCATCAATTTGAGAACATGTGTAGATGAAATGTAATTTAGAAACAAAATACTTACAGTTCACTTGAATCAACTCTTGAAATAATATTCCAATGAATAATATTCGTGTATGCAAAAATCCACATCTCTGGTTCCTTGAAAACTTTCATTTATAACTTCCCAGTGGAAGCAGTAACCCCCTTAGCAAGGTGCCCATAAGCGAAAGGGGCCCGAAAATTTTGGAGTTTGTTTAACACAGGTTATAATTAAAGCATACTATTTAAAAGTAAATTTGATTTTGAAAACAAACCTGTATTTTTCTCAGAATATTTCAAAAAAATGTATTGATTGATATAGAAATTAGATTTTGGAGGCCAGTTTCACTTTGGGTCCGCACTGCCCTAAAACCACCACTGGTGGAAGAGTTACTTTTAGTCACCAGCAAAAGCTAACTGACTCAAAAGTTACTAAAATTTTGTAACATAATATTTTGACCTTTTTATATAAAAGAGTAGATAATAATTAACCAGGTGATTTTTAAAAAACATATTTCACTACAACACAATTTATATAGTAGGGAGCAGCGGTGTCTCAGTCGTTATCATACCGGATTCGCGACCAAAGGGGTGCGGGCTCGAATCCTACCACTGGACCAGCCAAGGTCAGCTATCGTGGTGTGTCCTTGGATATGACAGTTTACTCGAATTGCCTCGACACTAAATAACCAACATGAGTTGCTGTGTTTCGTCGCTTTTTTTTTTTTTTATACCTTAATTGGTTAGTAATTTATCTTGCGAAATTGAATACTCGGTATGACCAATTTTGTGTGAAGTAGATGAAGTATTAAAAAATTGTGTAGTGTCATCAGAATCAAAAGCGTATCATCAAACTCAAACCGTCACAAGAAATTAACACTGATAAATTTATCTTTCATAAATATCTGATACTGAAATCTCCCATAAGAAACATAATTATTTAAAATACACATTAATTATTTCTATTTCAAACAGGGTTATTTTTTTTAGCAGAGATCAACTGAGATTCAGACTGGGACACGTACCACCCCTAAATACAGGTTTCGGTCCGTTTGAAAAGGATACATTTTATTTGATCCAGAATATGTAGTCTGACTCTCCACGTCGAACAAGAAGTGACCATTCTGGGGATCTATGTGAATTTAACATTGAATCCAAAATAGATTCTTAGAGATTCACACCCACATCTACTGACCAACAGCAACACATACTTACCAACACAATCTTACTGACAAGAACCAACACACATAATATTCCTGACCAGCATATACACAATCTGACCAATACCCACAAATACATGTAAATGCTCACACCAGCTGACCAACAGTCTAACTTACCTGTTTAAAAATTCAGCATGCCAAATAAGAAAACAGATCGTATTAAAATACATGCATATGGAATTTAATACCAGCCTACAATATACCTGTAGTCACATGTGAACCCAGATACTTGTTATAATGCATGGAATCTAATTTCAACTTGCCAAATAACTATTCATATGAAAACTCAAATCCCTATTATAACTGTCAACAGTCCTATGAGAATCCAGATTCCTATTATGCATGTAACTCAACAGTCCTATGAGAATCCAGATTTCTATTATTCATGTAACAAAATAGTCATATGAGAATCCAGGTTCATGTTATACATGTAACTAAACAGTCCTATGAGAATCCAGATTCCTATTATACATGTAACTAAACAGTCCTATGAGAATCCAGATTCCTATTATACATGTAACTAAACAGTCCTATGAGAATCCAGATTTCTATTATTCATGTAACTAAATAGTCATATGAGAATCCAGATTCATGTTATAGTAGATGGAACTGAATGTAAACTTGTCGTATAATTACAGATATGATAATTGAAATCCTTGTCCTAAGGTGTTGGATACCATGTCATATGAGAATCCAGGTTCTGTTATAATACATGAAATCTACTGTAAACTTACTACACAACTATACAGTCATAGGAGAATCCAGTTTCCTATCAGACTACATAGAATCTAATGACTATGTGCCAAAAAATCTAGCAGTCTTATATGTAACAAGATTTTTCTCATAATACATCTAATGTCAGCTTGCCATATAGTCATAAAATAATCCAGATTCCTGTTATAAATATGTGGAAACTAATGTTAAAATCCCATATAATTGTTCAGTCATATGAGAATCCATATGCATATCATAATACATGGAGTCTAATGTCAACTGTCATGACTGTACAGTCAAATGAAAATCCAAAATCAAAATCGATTCCTGTTTTAATAATGGAATCTAATGTCAACTTGCCATATAACTGTGCAGTCATATGACAACCCATATTCACTGTCTAATACATGGAAGCTTATGTCAACTTTCCACATGACAATGCAGTAATATAAGAACCCAAATTTATGGGATCTTACATCAATTTGCCATGTGTACATTCATATGAGAACACAGATCTAAGTTATAATACGTGGAATCTAATGGCAACTTGCCATGTAACTGTGCATAGTCATATGAAATGTCAGATTCCTGTCAAAATAGATGGAATTGAATGACAATTTGCCATGTAACTACATTGTCATAGGAAATGCCAGATTCCTGTCAAAACATTTACCATACTGTAACGGTGCAAATTTCTGTCGATCTATGAAAAGCACATTAATTTGGGCAGGTGAACGATTAATTAGATTTATGGGGACCGTGGCGTGTTAAATCACCATAATGCACAGATTTGTAATGTCTGTGTCATGAGAGAAGTGATTCTTAATGAAGCGTTCGTTTATTTAACAGTCAGACAGACTGGAAGGAAAGGGTTAACTTTCGATCTTGTATCATAATTGTTAGATTTGAAATTGTCCAGATCAATTATTTGGAAATTTAGAGGTCACGCAGACTACAATTTTGGCGCCTAGTTATAAAAGGCGAGAGATATATATAATCTGGATTGGTTACGCTAAATAAGCGGCTAGGTTCCCACACGAAAATTCCTTGGTTTTAATATGTCCCGTAAAAAAAATTTAGTCAGTCTACACTTTTCTGCAAGAGAAAACAAAAGTAGGAGACTCCGAGTTTGAATTTAAAAGAAATTCACTCGCAAATAATTATCCAAGGAATTGGATGTCTGGAAAGTCGACGGACACAATTTTGGCGGTAGAAGCGAGCAAAGCTTGAAAGCACAAGGTATTTTGCGCCAGTCTCATGTAATTCGTTGATATCAATATAACAATTTGGTTAATTTATTTTCTTATATTTGCATGAATTTATTTGCTTAGATTCGTAGATCAATATTCTTGATATGAAAACAACTGTGTGAGTTCATCTATATGAATCCGTACAATGATATTTTTTATATAAGTTTGACGAATTGTTTGAATGTGTCGTCTTGATTGTTATAGGAAAATATGTATCTAAGAATTTCATGCCTTACCTTAGTTGATATGAGTTACGAAAATCCGTGTGAATTCACCGACCTTAGATGATTTCACGTATGATAAAGACTTGAGTGTGTATTGATTGAAATTAACGTTGTTAAACCATGAATTGAGATTTCATATATGCTAGAGACTTGAATGTGTGTATTCGCTAGAAATAACGTAGTTAAGCCATGTAATGAATTTCATTCATTCATTTGTGTAATTGAGACGAGAACAGAACTGTTATGTGTTGCGGGATGATAATGTGAGTCAGGTTGAAATAGCCGTTAGGAAGTACATTTATCTTATGAAACTAGGTTTGTTTATGGTCTGCCACGTTCAGCTCGACCAGATAGCCTTTGGTATCTGTTTGAATTCCGATAGAATGATATCTGATATAACGAGACGGGAGTAATGATCTATTCCCAGTAGGATATCTGACAGAAGATTTAGGTTGCTTTGTTTATTTTTGGAAGGTGAAATAGCTCCATGGGACGTATCCACGTACCTACCTATCGAAGTATCTACGTATCACGTACTTACGTATCCACCTACCCACACAAAGTTCGAGGACCGAAAGAGGCGAGACAATAGAGAGTTTGGAGAAGGGAAAAGTGGAAAGGACCAAGAAGAACAGTCACAGTGAAGTTGGAGAACAGTCACAGTGAAGTTGGAATGAACCGGAAATAATCAGATTATGAAGCTGAACAAAGCAATGACTTCGATTGTTCACTCAATTCTGTGATGAACTAATTCTATCATTTAAAACAGATCGGCTATTTATATGAGTATATCTGTGTTTGAAATTCGGTGAATGATTTATTTAAAAAAGAAGTATATCTTCCTTAATGTAATGCATTATCACGGTTGTTTATGTAATTGATTAAATTGTTATTTTCATGTACGGAGGCTCGTGTCATTCTGTTTTATATATCTGCTCAGATCTCTATCTATTCCACCTATAAGTTTCACACTTTATATTGATATTTACTCGATCCGGGCAATAACACCGAAGGCGATCACCCTCTAGATAACGATAACCCAATTTCCACTAGAACCCACCCCCAACAAAGTGGGGGGGGGGACGTAGCACATATATACTCGGGTTCGGCTGCAAACAACACAGGTGCTCGTCTGCCTTTACATAATGCACTGGCAGATCAGGGTCTACATAGCTTTCTCTACTGATTACACCTAACAAAATGCATAGATCCAGATCTGCCAGAGCACTGTACAATTGTAGATCTGGGCTTATGCAGTTTGCAGTTGGACAGTACTTCTAAGCAAGTATATAGGGTAAAACCTGCAGACATAGCATACTCTTCAATTTTATTTTAAGGCCATGCCATCAGTGATACATATGCCTCTGTTACCATTATATATTATAGACCATGCCATCTGTGATACATATGCCTCTGTTACCATTCCATATTATAGATGATGCCATCAGTGATACAAATGCCTCTGTTACCATTCCATATTATAGACCATTCCATCAGTGATACATATGCCTCTGTTACCATTCCATATTACAGACCATGCCATCAATGATAGATATGCCTCTCTTACCATTTCATATCATAGACCATGCCATCAATGACACATATGCCTTTGTTACTATTTCTTATTATAGACCATTCCATCAGTGATACATGTCTCTGTTACCATTTCATATTATAGACCCTGCCATCAGTGATACCTATGCCTGTTACCATTTCATACTGAAGACAATATGATCAATGATAAATATGCCTCTGTTTCCATTTCATATTAAAGTGATAGATATGTCTCTATTACCATTTCATATTAAAGACCATACCATCAGTGTTACCATTTCATAATAAAGCCAAAATCTGCTATGCATGTATTCACCTTTGATGACTTTCTGTTACACTGTTGTTGGCATATGTCAGCTGATCACAGAATTAATAATTGCGAATCTGTGAGAGGTACTACCATTGTACATCTGTAACATGTTATACATTTGTGCATCAGTGACAGGTATGACCATGGTGCATCTGTGAGATATGCTACCACCGTACATCTGTAAAATATACTAACATGAAATCATTATTCTGAGATGCTTAGTAAACCTACTACACCAACAATGTAACTATTTACATAATGCATTCTGGATTTTTATTCACATTTAACACTAGCAGTAATTACATATTCAGAACTGACCTGTTTTAGAAACAAAAAGTCTGCAAGATATGCAGTGCATGGTGATTTTCAATTTTAGCAGCCAACAGAAATAAAAGTTCTTTTTCAGAGAGAACTTTATTAAGTCAAATTTCTGTATATATCTGCTGATAAGTTGAGTCCATCTGCAAACTACCCAGACCAGGACTGCCATTGTATAATGCACTGGCAGATCTGGATCTTTGCAGATTGTCAGGAGTAATCTGTAGAACAGACCCTGATCTGCCAGTGCATAAAGTGATGGCATGACTTTTGTTTGCAGTTGGACTTGACTTACATGTGAGTATATATGGTATGTTGGCAAAGTGCACCAAGGCATCCAGATAGTGAGATGTACTTGATACAATCATTACAAAATGATGAAAATAAAAGTAACATCAACCTGTACATAGCCCAAAATATAGATATTATTGAGATTGTTGAAATAAGTGCACTATGTGTATGCAAGTTTTTTGTGTCATAATACAATAAATTCATGGAGTTGATTGCAGGAGTTGCCATGCCACAAAAATATGATAAAGAAAGGTGAATACAATGTAATTAACAACACTTAAATGTTGGGATTTAAACTCATTCATCCATTAAAAGCACCATATATACTTGATTTTAAGACAACATGACTATCAGTTAACCCCATCCCTCTTTTTAGGGATGCAAAAAAGTATGTTTTGTTTTTTTCTCTTATAAGATATACTTTGCAAATCAGATCTGTCTGTAAAGGGTGACTTATCTGTGAGCTGCACTTAAGCAAAACAAACAAACCAAACTGACATTCTGTGGTACAGCTGTTATATTTCCCTGCAAAGTCTATAAGTTTAAAATTGAATGTTCCACCATAAACATCATGCTTTCTTTTTCCCATAGAAGTGAAACTGTTGAAGTTTAGCAGTTCTTTATGTACCTGGGTATGATATCCAGGTGACAAGGTATCCATTACCCTGCAATTGACAGAACAATGATGATTCAGAAATTTGAACTACTATTCATGGGGAGATTGAGCTTGAAATTTGAACCACTATTCATGAGGCGACTAAGCTTGAGCTCTGTAAGTGACACTTTGGTCATACAGTCTGTGAAATCTCATTAACAGATCACTACAAATGGTGTCAGTTGTGCAGCATGATCTCGGAGTTAAAATAAGCACCCATAGTTGGCTGAATACAGGACTCTACTTTGGCACTGAACAAGTATAAAATCTGCAGCTCAATCAAATGATTATCAACTGGGAAAACAAAGTGGGTTCTGCATTAAAAGCTAAATGATCAAGGCTGGACATACAAAGGGAGTTCAATTGTTCAAAAGAAGTAGCCACAGTTAAATGAATATAGGACCATTCTTGGGTGCATAACATATATCATATTTGCAGCTCAATAAAAGCAGTTGTTAACTGTTAACTGGGAAAATGAAGTGGGTTCTGCTTTACAAGCAAAGGGTTTATCACCCTACTTGCATTGGCAGACAACTTAGGAAATATCATTTGGGAATTAGATCTGGCTTATAAAAAAGGCAAATACAAATCAATTCAAAACTTGAGAATAAGATCTGGCTTATGAAAAACGGAAATAAAAATAAAAACTTTTATTGCATCAAACACAAACTATTTATACAGCAAACAAAATATAAAACAAATATGTATTGCAGAGACTTACATGAAAATGGCACCAATATAGTTACTAGTAAACACTCACAGTAAACACCAATGATGAAGACTTCACTCTGTGGTAAAATTTAATTAAATATTTTCAAATTATTAAAATTCAAATAGATATAAGTAGTGTGTAATGAATACTGTAATGAAACTGAAAACAATATATGCAGTTCTGAATGGAAATAGTGGCATGAAAACATAATGTACATGCTAAAAACATCAAGAGTTTCCAGTATTACTTTTTATCAGATGTTTTATTGCTCTTATAAGACCACACCTACTCAAAATGAACCGAATGTTCACTACCAAATGTTGAATTATAAGTGAGTATGTATGATAGGTTATGGTGACCTATTATTACCATATGGTGGTTCATAATGACTCAAAAGTATCGTAATCTGGTTCTTATGACCCACCTACCACAAAAATACCATCTTAAATTTACCTTCAAATATATTAAGATTGAACAGAAGTGCTAAATCCTGTCAATCTACATGGGCAGCAGCTATGTGACCCTGAAGATGCATGCATACCATCCCACTGGAAAAGAGGCATTTGTCCTATAAACCTCCTAAACTGTGCAATGGCAAAGACAAAGTCAGATCTGAATAAATTAACAACAGTACTCCAAAAATTGTTTTTCAAAATCTGAGGTTTTTCACATGTTCCTAAACATTGATTAGTTTCTGTTTCAATGGTCAATGTAATCTTTTAAAATTTATTCCAGACATAAATTTGAACATTTCCTTTTTCCACATGGTACCAATTTAAGCAATCAGAAATTTTTAAAAAAAATATATATTTTCTGCAACACCCTGACTGACCAGTTAAATTTCTCCATGGTTATAAACAAAACCATCTTTTGCCACACTGAATGCTATCATTATCTATTTATTTTACATGAAGAACAGCTGCACTTAAAACAGTATGAATAATGAATATCTATGTCTCCATATGTTAGACCAATTAAAGAACAATAGTTACATGATGATTTTAATGAAATTTAATGCAACACAGTAATGCATTCCTCAAGCACAGATGACTGTACTTATAGTTTGTTTCAACTGCAACAAGAACACTGCTGGTTGACTTGGTTTCATCCTTAAAATATTTTAGATAGATATCAATTCACAATAAACCAAACACTGAGATACTTTAACAAGGTCAATTATATGACCAAAACTAAACAATGTTGCTGTTAGATTCATTGTCAGGAGCCACTTTTTGTTCGATTCATGAAATTTACACAGCATGATTTACATATCTTATTATGATTCTGCTGTGTGATACAACATATTATATACTCAAATTTACAGATTAAACCTTTATAATTTTTCAAGCAATTTATCTAACTTATTATTATATACAAATTACATGTATATAGGTCATTCTGCATTTTATTACTTGTATAACAAAACATAAATTACCTGCAATTCTGATAAATGTGAATAAGCAGAAGTAAATTTTAAATAAATGTTAAAATTGTAAGTAAGAACATGTATGTATGCAGTTGTGTTTTACCATACTTCGACACAATAGTGGCTGTTTGGTGCCAATTAAAGATAAAGTCTGAAAAAAGTAAAAATGAATTGCACAAAAATTTAGGAAGATAAACTATTCCAAATAAATCTAAACATAAAAAAAGTACAACAAGATAAAATATAACAGTAAAATTATGTAAAATGTATACAAAATAAAAGATAAAGGTAAGATATGTACAATTTTCTAGGAAGGTGCATCATCCTAGATTTTTGATGCAATTCATGTCAAAATACTTCTGTCTAACCAGGTAGAAGTCTATACACTTGATAAGAATTGATTCCACTTTCAGTAGATGCTAACAATGAATGCACACTGATCCGGACCACCATTCAGGAGAAATAAATGAGTTAGGTATGTATGTCCGATATGTGATCAGCACATTACTACCTCATCTCTCCGATTTGTTCCATACAAGAGATGCCAGTCTCCAACAGTGGGCCTCATCTGCTGAAGCCTGTTTGTGGAGTTTTTCATTCCACATATTTTGCAATGTATGACACACATGCTGATTTATAAAAAATTTAATTTTCCAATTGGAAATGGATGACTACCAGGCAGCTTTATCTGCCCTTTCATTGCCCTCTATACTAAAATAACTAGGCAGCAAAAAGTACAGAACACATTTCCCAGACTGCATGAGTACATCATGTTTCTCAGGTACATAGGATCTTGATGGGTTGTCAGCTTTCAGATTCTGCATGGCGTTTTATGTAAAAGAGAATCTAAAAAGATGATATAATTTATTTCTTCAAGAATTTTCAATATAGTTCAAAACTTTTAGTATTGTTATAATTTCTGCAGTAAATACTTAGGCCTTATCTGGAAACCTCAAATGCGATTTTTTTCAGTGTTGGAAAAGGGTAGCATGCAATATTGTGAATAATTATACACATATTACTGGATTTATAAATTCATATATTTAAATCATATCTGCTTTATAATCTCAATAACTGTATATACAATTGCCAAATTAAACCAATAAATGGAATTTATATTTTAGAAAACATGGATGACTGCACTTACTTTGTAAACTGACATTTCACATTTATTCAAATATTGTTTGGGTTGTTGTTCTGTTTTGGTTTGAAAGTATTTGTTTAAATCTCAAAACGTAAAGAAATATGGATTCATATCTTACAAAAGACAATATTAAAACTGTAAATATTTCTGTCATTAGCAAATAACTGGACAGCCAAGAAGTTAATCCTCAATATAAATGTTAGCAAAAAACCCTTAGTAATAATGAAGATGATTTATAAATATAAAACAATAATTAACTGAAAGATTCTTTTCTTTTCTTCAGACATATAGCATTGCAGGAAGAAAGAAAATTTTTAGTAAATTATGTTGCTCCTGTTTACATTAGGATAAGATTCTTCGCTACATAAAAATGCAGCCTGCTCCCAGAAAAAAGTCTATGTGTACTATATAAAGGGAAGTAACTCTTACAGGTTAACTCCTCTTTCTACTTGCTAGGTGGCCACAGTTATATCTGGTTTAACTCATTAACCCCTGGAGGTTTTTGTTGTTTTCGCCTGAAATGCGAGTAGGAAACACATTTTGGGGGCTATGTCTGAATACATCCTAATAAATTGACTTCCAAGAGATTTCCGGTTAACCTAATGCCTAGTTGTGTTAGAAACATCGTTTTTCATTGGCTATTTCGCTCTAGCATGAGCAGAAGGGTAAAAGTTGGAGGGTTATTTTCTTTTTTTTGCTTAATGACTTGTCATTTTCGTATTGAGACCACTCTTTATTCCAAATGCCCATTTATCCTACTTTTTGCAAAGGTTCGCCTGTCTGGAATCAGGTCACAATTAATAGTTCCGGTTCAGTACCCATGAATGTAGTCCCAGTCTATTTTTTGAGCATTTTTTTCCTGTCTCCATTTGGTGGTGATACAAGAGTTAGATTAGGCATTCTTGGTATGGATTTAAAGGCAATTGTTTATTCTTTAGAATATGAGCTTATGGTGTGGTTGTCTGTGTGTGTTTCGGCGACAGTGTACAGTGATTAATAAGGTCTTGGTTTACAGTCCAGCCTTTCAAAAAAATGCTGGTGAACCTTTGACAAGAACTTCACCGTGAAGTCATCTTTGAAGATATTTTAGATTAACATCTGATTTGTATTGATTGTCACACAGTGGAAAGTTCAGTACTGAGAAACAAATGTAAAGAATATATAGTAAAATTAATTGTGTTCTATGTCCTGTCAGGGCAGTATTTGAGTAAAGTTTAAATTGGTATAAAATCTTTATTATTAATGATAGACACATGAAATTTTAATATGTTATGTATATTGGCTTTGAAAATATAAGAATGAAATTATAAATAAAAAATTAATTTTTATTTTAAAAATTTAAATGAAATTTAAAAAAAGATATATATAAAAAAAAATTTCCCCCCAAAAATGCACATATATAATATTCATTGGGAATGATATTAAATGATATCAGAATGTATATATTCCTACACCATATACAAGCTCCAATGAAAGATATTTGTCAAATTTTGTCAGAGAAAATATCTTTGTAAGTCAAAATGAGACCTTCATTTAAAATACATGAAGACAAAATTTTATTTTGTATTGTGCCTTTAGGTCATTCAAACTATTTATTAGGGGTCCAAACAGTTAATTTATGTGTTTATGATGGGGTGACTTCCTGAGTAACACATATCTGCTTGTATAGCTTTCAGTAATTGTTTATAAACATAGTTATAGGGTATTTAGTGAGATGACAGAGATGAAAACTTTATACATGTACTAGAACCTGCTCAAGTTCTCAACAAAATCATTTTAAGCTGTCAGAGAATGAAATACAGGTCAAAGGGATAAAATATACTTTCCCCAGGTATATTTATCCTTGCATGTAAGAAAACAGCAAAATGATGTAAGTTGAACACAAAATGGATTCCATTTTATTGTTCAGTTTCATTAAGATATTGATTGATGTAGTGCCGCATTGTGGCCTATATGATATTATGGGAATTCTAATGGTTCATTTTGCTTTATGCATTATTAATTACTAATAATATTTGTTAACTGACACTCTAAAGATTACATAAGAAATATTCAAACAGATTATTTGAATTTAATTTTGTACAACTGATCTTAACATGGTTACATATCTGACATGAACAAATATGCATATATTTTAGAATCTTTGGGATCAAAAGTTGAAATTCAGTACATGATATAGGCTGACATTGTACCTATAGTGAATCTGTAAGGCACAGTTCTGGCTGTGTGCACTTCAGATATCCCAAAATGTTATTTTCATCATGAATATGCCTATGTATGGTAACATGTTTCAATTTAGTACTTTGACAGAGTGCGATATTGTAGCATCAGCTGATATCTGATTCCACTGAATTATTGAGCTTAATAACTGGTAACCAACACTCTTAAAAATGCACTAAAAATGTTCAAACAGATCATCTGAATTATGTTTGCACATGTGATTTTAACAAGTACATTGTATATGTCCCACACATGCAAATATCCATCCTTGTTTACAAGTTTAGGGGATCAGAATTTCACATTTAGCTGATGATATAGGATCAATTGGTACATATAGTTCATCTGTGTGGCCACATCGGGCTGTATTCACTTGCAATATCCAAAATTGTTATTTCCCGCATGAATAAGATTGCTTATAGTAATATATTTTAATTTAATACATTGTCACTTGACTTTTCTGTATACTGGTATGTACTAAAGTTTGCACCAATGATCAAACCTCACCGTTCCAACATTTATGATACATACTCTACCTGATTGGTTATTTAACCTGTAAATGGCTAAGATGCTTCTAGAAACCTCATATATTTTAAGGATGCATTTATCACTTTAATACATGCCCATTACTTCACATTTCTGAGTGTCACTCTGTCAAATTTACTATTTTTTCCCATGTTTGCAACCTGAATGTTATTTTGAAATCACCATATCTAACACATTTTAACTTCATTTACTTACATCTTACTGTTTTCTAGAATTAAGTGAAACATGTTATATCTTTTCTGGTCTAGCCTGGTATCTGACACAAAGTGTTAGAGTTGGATCAGTTTGGAAGCTCTCCAGTAGTCCGGTGGTGATAGCAAGGTTTCATAAGGACATGTGCAGTGTACTGCCATTAAGTGGCCAAGATTAGTTCATATCAGCACATTGATATACAGCACCTCAAAGACATGGTGTAGGTCTTCATGAGAGAGATTCGCACCATTGTTCAGTAAGGCAGAACCTCCCTGAAACTATATTTTCCTATCACATTGTCGCCTTTTGTAGTTATCGACAATGAAATGGAATGCATTTTTGCTATAAAACATGGTAGTGGTCCCATCAAAACTTTAAAATTCAGTGCGCTGTTAGTTATACAAACAACTGCCTAAGTACCTGACACAATAAATTTGGAACATAGCACCTGTCATTGTTTCTTTAGTGTGTACACCTATATGCATCTGGACAGGCATATTGCAATTTGCTGCCAAAATCACTGTGAGCTATCATGCTTCAGTACCCCTGGGAAAAATGTTATCAGTTGTACAGACTCAAACTACCATTTGTTTAAAATACCATTCATTAGTCAACTTTGCTGTCTAAAATTTGTCAAATTGAATTTTATAACTTGTATGAAAATTTAATTTTTCAATAAAATTTAGTTTTTAAAATTTAAATCTTTATTTAAATTTGCATTAAAATTTAATGTATCAATATTTTTAAATTTCAAATATATTTTCAGACAGGCCTTATCATGTCTTACAATTAGGTTTTTACTGCATTGAAAAATTTCTATAATTAAGGAAGATATAGCAAATTTAGTTTTAGTTTCTCACGAACACTTGGACCACAACTTGCACCCTGTGGAAAACCAGCACTGCACACTTTCTGACAGCTGTCACATGCCTTATTTGCAAGGAAATTCCAAAAGACTTCATGTATAAGGTTGAAATAGGTATGGCATGCAAATATAACAGTTTGACTAAAATTAGCCATTAAAAACTGGGCCTGTCAGGAATCAGGTCACAATTAATAGTTCTGGTTCAGTACCCATGAATGTAGTCCCAGTCTATTTTTTTGAGCATTTTTTCCTGTCTCCATTTGGTGGTGATACAAGAGTTAGATTTAGGCATTCTTGGTATGGATTTAAAGGCAATTGTTTATTCTTTAGAATATGAGCTTATGGTGTGGTTGTCTGTGTGTGTTTCGGCAACAGTGTACAGTGAGTAATAAGGTCTTGGTGATGATCCGGAAGTGAAATCTGTGTTCCATTGCATGCTGGTTTGTTTACAGTCCAGCCTTTCAAAAAAATGCTGGTGAATCTTTGACAAGAACTTCACCGTGAAGTCATCTTTGAAGGTATTTTAGATTAACATATGATTTGTATTGATTATCACACAGTGGAAAGTTCAGTACTGAGAAACAAATGTAGCGAATATGTAGTAAAATTAATTGTGTTCTATGTCCGTCTGTGTGCAGTTCAGACCAGTCTGCCTTAGATTTGAGGCCAGAAAGCCTCAAATCTGGACACAAAATCGGATTCCAACCACAGGCAAATTTTGGGTGGAAAAAAAATCGGGTCCAAAAAATTATGTTTTTCCCTCTGTATTTTGTAGTGCAACTAAAACGTCCAGATTATTTGGCAACATTGTAGAGCTACATCTGTCTACCTTTCTATAATACCACCCACTTTAGTTTATCATACATGGCCTTGATGCTACAAAGCTCGGAAGTAGGCTACTACCTCCTGCCGCGTAAACGCAGCATCAGGGGTTAATGAGATAAAAGCAGTATTTATTTTTTTTTTACCTAAGTCACACTCAAAAGGATAGGGGTAAGTAGGGGTTATTTGTAAATATAATTTACTAAAAAATTTGCTTTCTCTGGCAAATAAATTAACTGATTATATTGCATATGGAAAATGGGTAAGAGGAGGAGAAAATGCACAGCATTCAACCTCTACCTGTTTAACCCAGGTGAATATGCTTGCTTTACTAACAGATGAAATTCTCCTAATGTTAGCTTAGCACAATGGGAGACCTGAGTTGTACACACATGAGGAGATCATTATGGAATTCTGCACATAATTATGGTCTCACCTTTGAATTTTTTCCAGGTGTATCAAGTGAAAGTGGCCAACACCATCTAGCTACAGTTCTCTCCTCTGTGAAGCCATTTCCCACAGTTAAAAGCTGGAGAATGTGATCTGGGCATGTCATCCAAATGACTCCACTATGTCTTGAATGGAGATGTTACGTCTGAATTCAAGATTCATAGAAATTGCACGTACTTCATGAGCAGAGACTTTCATGAGGCATACTTATTCCTGAGAGAGGTGAGTGAGTCCCACATTCCTTCCCAAATGACTGATAGAGCATTGATGGCACTTGGTTCTGGTTCTGGAAAAGGGGATACAAAGGTGAGCAATTTGTTGTTCCACCTCATCGCAGAAAGCTCTATCACTGGGTGGTTCCATAGGGCACAAACTTGATGTGGAAGATTGGAGATAACAGTGTGAAGCAGTTGTTCTCCACTTGACAAAGAGTCAGCTAAAATGAGCTTTCTTGGTATGTGGCAGACCTAAATATTTATCTGGAATTGGGCAAACCACAGAAGGTAATCCAATACCATGACACAAAGGTCCGGTTGGTTTCATACCTCCCTGTTTGAGGAGGTACATGACCACTATCAAACTGTCTGACAACATTAGGACCATATGTCCATAAAAGTGTTCTACCCTATTGTTTGAGGCACTGATGATTGCTTTCATTTCCAGGAGGTTGATGGGTCTTCACACATCCATTCGCCACTGACTGTTGTAAAGTCTGGTTGCAAGTGTGCTCCCCAACCTGACAGACTGGCATCTGTACAACTCATTTTTTCCAGTTGTGGGTTTTTGAGAGGTATCCCTGCAGTGAGCCACTTCATGACTTGCCACTGGAGTTTTTTTTATGTGGGTTGATACTGTAATATCCTAATCGAGATGATGCATGAAAGGTTGCTAGTGGGATAGAAGGCCCATTTGTAATGGGTGCATATAATGGTAGCCAAGGTGTAACAAATCTACTGCAGCATTGAACAGGCTTAGGAGTTGAAGAAACTCCCTCACCAAGATAAATATTTTGTTTGATGTCCTCTCTGATGCATGAATGATGTTTCTGATACATTTGGGAGGGAGATGTATGAGACTGAGGTGTGAAAAATTCCATATCAAGATGGATGGAATGTTGAGAGGGAATAAGGTCAGACTTATGGATATTTATTACCCACCAAGACTACAAAATAAGGGCAAGAAGGTTGTTCATAGCTTCATCCAAAACCAAATGTACCCAATGTTTTTGATGGATATCATCCAGGAAGGCTGCTGTAATTGTGGAGAAAGTTGTTCTAAACCAAGACATTACATAGTCTGATATTTTTGTGAAGGTGAAAGGGCTTAGGTTGAGGCTGAAAGGAAGAACATGGAATTAATCTACTTTGCCTCGAGAGGTGAAGTGAAGACATTTGCATGATGTATTAGAATTTAAATGTGAAACTAGTCTAAGCTGATCATTGCATCACCAATAGTCGCTGTGTTGCACTGAAAGGCAGAAAAACTTTGCAGTCTCCATCTGGAATTTTGGGACCAGAATCAATTGGTTGAGCATGCCATTGGACTTTGTCATCAGAAAGAGTCTGGAGTTGAAATCTTTAGTGTATGGCTTCTGTACTATCTTCACTGTCTGCTTTGTAAAAGACTGATCTCCTTCTGTAATATGTCTGCCTTCATAGGATCATTTGAAGTTTCTCTGATGATGGGGGATGTCAAAAGTGGAGGACTGATAAACAAGATCATGAGGCCCTCCAATAGGACTTGGATCACCAAATCATTTTGTGGAAAGAGGTCACTCCATGCCTAATGAAAAAGGATTAAGGTGAACATGAGTAGTTTGCCAGTTGGAGGTAGAAACCGTAAGTCACTCACAGCTGGTAGGAGACTTCGAGAAGGAAAAACATTTTCCATCTCCCCTCCATGCCTGACAGGAACAAGCTGGGGTGTAGGACTGCTTATAATTTGCCTGGCTACAGCTATTCTGTTGTCATTGGGAAATGCCTCTATTGTATCTCTACTGATGATTGTCCCTTCTTTCGAATGATCCCTGAGTAGGACATCCAGGTAAGGGAGTTTGTGCTGACAGATTTAGGGCAACTCCTGTGCTGCCTAGATTCTGACCTCCTAAATTTGACCCCTGGACATAAGGGGAATGCCGAACAGGAGGGTGCACAAGGCCACTGCAAGGTGAACTTTAGAGAGGAAAAGTGCAAGAGTGCATCTCATTCAAGTCCATGTTGCAGGAGGCTGACAGGGTGTTAGCCATGGTGTGGTGAGAAGCCCTATTCATGACCTTGGCAATATGGCTCACCAAATCCTATGCGCAATCACTTCTGGCCTACTCAGTGAGGCCAAAAACTGCCAACTATGCAAACAGCGTGGAAGATGATATAACATTAACCACTAGCTTGGAAGTGGCACTGAAGACTTGCTGATCCACCTTATAACAAAGTGGGGCAGTCATGCCAAAATTGGAAACATTCTTGTCAACATTAGGTATTTCTGAACAGTAGTCATCAGAGTGTGACTTATAACTTATTACTCTGATGAGAAGGTAGCTGGCAGCTGACTCATGGGAAAAGAAAGCTACAGAGGACACAAATTGTTTCCAAGTGACACCAAGTGATTTCTTTTGCTGACAGATGCAATGTTCTAAATCATGGACTATCATGTTAATCATCTACATCCCCAAAGCCACGGACCTTGTAGGTAGGGATGAATGGAGGCAGGATATGGTAGATTTCTTCTACAGCAACCTTCAAGCTGAATTCCATCCATTTCATTGTCAGATTAGGTGTTTCAGGCATTTCTTTTTCATCCCCTTTATCTAGCTGGGGATTGTTCACCTCTTGTACGCACCGAGTCCATGGTAAAAGCATTGCAATGGTGTTGCTGTATTGTTGGCATATATTTCCTCATAACAGTGGTGATAAACTAGAATGGGCCCATATGGATGACTTTTTGAATAAAGCCAGTTCATTATGAAGTGGCATATTAATGTTTGGTCTGGCTGATCGGTTTCCCTGTATAACATGTTTGGTATAAAGATACTGTTGCTGTCGGAATATGTTTACAGCTGTCTGTCTGTATGAGTCAAACAATATGCCCTCATGACTGAACTTTACCATGCACAAATGGAGTATGGGCTATTGAATATTCACACTTCACAGGCAGAGATAAGTATGGCTTTGCACACTCACCCTCCATAGGCAGGGTGATATTTGACTTAGGATTATCACACCTCACGGGCAGTGCTAAAGGCTTAACCCCAATGGGATACTGAAAATTGTCTCCTGTTCCATCATCAGTAATCTCGATGATACAGTCTTATTTATTAGAGAGAGCATACATGATTCCTTACTCTTGATTGGAATCACCTCTCATTCCAAATACATTAAGATCTTGTGTTGTCTTCTGAATCTTCATTTGGGATGGAGGGGGCATCTCAACATCCCATATCAGACTTGTAAGAGATTCTGAAGTGGGACATAGGTTCAGTACCTCATGCTGAGAAGAAATTGATATTGCTCTTTTATCTTGAGCCCTTGAGCTGTTTTCTACTGACATTAGACCATTCTATGTCCACACCGCACACTCTTTACAAGGGTATGATGAAGAGCAAATGGTAGAGAGCTGGTACGTTTCATGAACATCCCCTAATACTCTGAATGCCTTGCATTCATTACAACATGTTGTCAACAAATGTGTGTGTGTGTGTGTGTGTGTGTGTGTGTGTGTGTGTGTGTGTGTGTGTGTGTGTGTGTGTGTGTGTGTGTGTGTGTAACATGCATGCGTGCATGTATACAGTGTGACCCCACCAGAACACTCTAGTTGGGGTCCAAAGAATCCTACCATGTTATTGACTGAATCATGTTAAAACCTACTAAGTCAATTAGCTGAAGAAAATGATGCATGTACCCAAAAAATGGTTGTAGAGGGGGGTAATAAAAGTGGGCACAAAAATATATGCTTTTGATTAAATGAAGACAAACTAGTCTGAATTACACTTGTATATAGGCAACTTACATTTGTGTAGTACAATCCATAATCCGTTAAGTACTTTACATGTAATGAAAACTCCATGAATTTGAGTATAGTTCACAGGTTATAAAATTCACTTATCAGTCACATCCCATTTAAAAACACAAATAACACATATATAAAAACAATGGTAGTCCTCATCTGATCTATATCTGATTGTCACCAAAAACAATTCACTATGATATTGTCACCAGCAGCACATGGCTATAGTTGTTTACATGCTACATTTACATATACTTAAATTGGCCTAGATTTTAGTCAGCTGGAAACAGCTATCATCTTGCAGGGGATAAAGCTATTCAATGGGAAATGAAAACGTGAACAAATTAAAAAGTTTAACAAACATCCTGTGAGATAACCCATCTTCATGGAACTTTATGTCTAGATATCTATGGTTTCAAAAGATCGGAAATTTAATTTGTATTTTATACTGCCATTGGTAGCGATTGTAAGCATAAACGTTTCCTGCAAAAAGGAAACTTTCATGTGTTCCAGTCACTTTTGTTTGTTCAATGACTTACCTGTAACACAGTCGTGCAAGTTCATGTATGCAAATGACATTGCTCTCGGGACCCAAAGTCACTCATTTGCTGAGCTTGAGGGGCTACTGAATAAGGACCTGGAGAATATGATGGACTTCTTAAAGAAATGGCGTCTACAGCCAAACTCAACAAAGACAGTCTCCAGTGTCTTCCACCTTAACAATGCAAATGCGAACTGTGAGCTTTGCATCCTCCTCAATGGGCAGCAAATAAAATATTGACCTGACACCAACATACCTTGGTGTGACTCTGGACAGATCGCTGACATTCTACAACCTCCTAAAGAAAACTGCAGCAAAACTTAGCACTCGAAACAACTTACTCCGCAAACTGGCTGGCTCAACCTGGGGCGCTAGTGTTCAGGCACTCAAGGCATCAGCACTGGCCCTCTGTATATGACAGCCAAGTATTGCGCTCCTGTCTGGGCTCAATCATCCCATGCTAAGTTAATTGATGTCCAGCTCAACACAACAATGCGCATAATTTCTGGAACACTATGTCCTACTCCTTTACCATGGCAGCCAGTTCTCAGCAACATTCCTCCTCCACATCTGCATCACCAGGAAGCAACCACAAAAGTGTTGGCTAAGGTTTATAACAGTGACAAACTTCCACTGTACATGGACATCACCTCACATCCAGCAGTTTGCTTGACATCGAGATGCCCAATCTGGTTAGGTCCGTTGCCGGAGGATATGACAGATATTTCAGCATGGAGCATTGAGTGGTCTTCGACTGATGTTGTAAACCACTCTCTCGTAGCTGAGCCATCTGTCTGCCCTCCTGGCTTCAACCTTCCATGTCATCTGTGGACCACACTGAACCGCTTTTGGACAGGACAGAGTCATTATGGAGTCAACCTTGTCCGAAGGGGCCAGGCCACAAACTCTTCCTGTTGCTGTGGAGCTCTTCAGACCATGTCACACACTGTGAACAACTGTCCACTAACAAAGTTCCCCGGTGGACTGCAGGCTCTGTATGTTGCTGATGATGACACTGTTAAATGGCTGAGCATGCACTGCACATGATAATAATAATAACTTTGGAAAATGCATCAATCCATCAGATTCCACTGCTTTATGTTTGGTGCTGACTCCTTTGATGACGGTTTCTTTGTTTTTACTGAAGACTGTAGTTGGCTTTCTTCGATGAAGGGTGCATGTTTTATTGAAGTCACTGCTAAAGGACACCTTTGGAGGACCAAATAAATGCCTGTTTCTTATTTCAGTGTCAACATCAAATGACTGTAGAACATTGATTGAGACTGAATTTTTTTTTCATTTGCATACTATTTATACAGAACGATCAGTGCTTCAAAGGCAATCAGTTTTCTTTGAAGTTTCAGCAAAACTATTTGTTCTGGGTACACTGAAAAGAAAGGGAATAATTAGCCATCATTTAGTCGACTGTAGCAGTTACTGTTCCTGCCTTCAAAGGCTGGTTGATTGTAGCTAGTCCCAATAGCATGACTACTGGAGCATGTCAAAACATACAGTACTCAGGCCAAATGTCAGCGTAAGTGTATTATTATATAACAATGTTAAGATGGTTTGTCAATATAAACAAAAAATTTGTTTACATAATAATGGATAGATTACAGTGCATTTTGATATCAAGTTAGCCACTTCCTTTCATGGTGCCTCTGAATTTCTATACTCCAAACACAAGATTGTACATACAAGTTTAAACAGCCTACAATGTCACAAAAAAATTGCCAGATGGTATATTATGCTGCCAATAAGGGAAAAAAATTATAATTTGTGACATTGCGAAGGCCAAGCCCTGAATGAACTTTTTACACATTATTTTTTGTACTTTTAAGAAGAAAAAATATTTTTTCTGGTGTATGAGAAAAATAAATGAATATGAAATTTCAGTAGCCATGCCATGATCATCTTATATTAGAATTCATATGTGATTTCTTCTTCAAAATGATAATAAACTTCTTAGAGGTTATTTGTTGTACTTTTAAGAAAGAATGTTTTTTCATTTGCAAGAAAAACATGTATATGAAATTTTTGGAAGCTACGCCATGATCATGTCATATCTAAATTTGTGCTATTATGGAGCATGCTTGAGCATGGTCACCCTGTATATATAATTCCACTGGTTAAAATGTATGCTGCCATTCAAAGTCAGATGCAACCAAAACAAATGGAAGCATAATTTTAAAAAATATCAATAAATTCACTTGATTTTACAAAAATGTTGCATTCATCATATAAAACAAAATTTTTACTTACTGTACCACTGAAAAATAAATGTGGATGATTAAATTTAAATTATATAATTTGTAGAATTTAATTGGATTCTCTGGAGGATATCCTAGGACACAGCAGTGAAAGTAAAAACAGGTAGTAACCCAGGAGGAAGGTAGGGGAGTTAACCTATAGGAGTTGCTTCCCTTTGTCCATATTAAAAAAACAATTTTATATATATATATATATATATATATATATATATATATATATATATATATATATATATATAGACAGAAAGCTGTTTCCTGTATTTCTAGGAGGGGCTAGATTCAGAGGTAGTAAAAAAAAGCTACCCCAAAGTACTGTGACCAGGTCATGTATTTGTAGCACCATGCTTAAATGTGTTATTATAATGTAACACTGTGACAGCAATTAATGTTGTTTATTTGTTGTACCATGCTTCTGAGCGTATTTTGGTGTATTTTGGTGTAACACTGTGACTGAGAGTACCAGTGTTGATATGACAAATGATACTCCTCCAAACTCATCCAAAAGCAACTCAGCCAAATAAACACATTTCTACACAATGTTGGCAGATGTCATCAGGGTACCTGTCATGTTGAGTGTAGCTGAGTGATATCCACTCACTAATTAACATCCATTATTAACTATATATTATGTTTAAGGCTCTTATTAAACATAATTCCAAAAACAGTATTTCAAAATATGTACTCAAAGTGAACTGTATGAAAACATATTCTCAAAACTTGAAAGCGACAAAAGGTTAAAATATCAAGTTGACAATCAATTACCCATGATCTAATTAATGAAAAAGACAAACCATCTTCACATGTTAGTCATAAACTCTAACAAATATTACATCAACTGATTCTGGGTGCTTGGAAAATACTTTCAAAATGTGAAGCAGATGTTGATGGAGGACTTTGATGCAGAGGTTGCTTTTTTGGTTAAGGTCTGCCAAAAAAAACACTATGGTACTCTTGTTACTGTCAAATACACTTGTAAAAATTCCAATGAAACATGGTAACTACCATAAGAATTATTACTGTTGGTGTTTTAAATATCATAAAAATGTACGCAAATATTTTTTTTCAGTGGATATTGCATATTGGATATGAAATATGTATGACTGTACCAGTCACTGGTGCTAATTATAGAACTAACCTCCATCTTAGTTTATTGTATGACCTTGAAAGGGCTCCATAAAATAGAACATCGGCTCAGCTGAAAGCTTTCAGTAGTTTAACATGTTGGATTTTTGAGACCTGCAACAAAGAGAAAATGGAGATTTTATTTCTAGTGTTCAAAACAAACCTGAAAAGGAGGTAAACTCAAGAATTCTGCCGAAAAGAGGTCACTGTTTTAAATGTTGTTATTTCTGCATAATTTGCAATTGAAAAATGTAAATAAAGAGAAATTATCAAACTGTTAGCATATGAAGTACTATGTTAAGCTGTTTTCACACAAAACAGGGACAAGGCTTCAGAATGGATGTAATTCTGCATTAACATTATGTAAGAAAGGGTATTTTTTAAAATTGCTTACTATTTAAATATCTGCATTAATGGACATTTATAAAATTAAAAATATCGGAAAACTTAAAATATGTGATAGTTAGATTTTTTGTGATAAAAAGTAAAGTTTTCAGTAAATTAGGTTTCTTATAGAATACTTATCCAATAATCCTAGGATCTCTGCAGCCTCCTCAATCATGCACTCCCAGAAAGACAAATTTTGTCCTTCTATATGCATACCATATAGACAATTGGGAGACCACTCCAGTGGCCTAGTGGTTAGAGCATCTGCCTTGGATGCAGGAGGTCATGGGTTCGAACCCCCGAGTCATACCAAAGACTTACAAAATGGTACTAACAGCTACCTCACTAGGCGCTCAACATTAAGAGGTTATTGTTAGGACTGGTTGGCCTTGTGTCTGGATAATGTGACTGGGTGGGACATGATGTTATATGTCTGCAGCATGATACCCCATTGTTAGACATCACTATAAACTGCCACAATGCAGACATTGTAGTGATATGACTGAGAAATTGTTAAAGCTACATTAAAAATCCAAAACACACACACACACACACACAATTGGGAAGAAATTTTTATTAATTACCACCCCTTACCACCACTAGGTGGCTACCTATCAATCAGATGTTTACCAGTTTAGGCTGAGCAATACATCTACAAGGATGCTTGCAGTTGTAGGGATGTCTTGAATAGCTTAATAGCGATGTGACTCCTCAAAGAACCATAATTTACCAAAACTTTACTGCCTCCATTGAATACATTCCCAATCACATTCATGTTTATTGAATAGGCAATAATGGAAGGCAATGAATGAGCATCCAACCTTTGCCATGGGAACCTCGTGTGTGAAAAAAGTCTGAATTTCTTTTGCATGGAGGATAAACCACTCTCCTAACATGAGGACAGTCAAACCAACAGTCTTGTAACCTGTACACAGATTAAAAGTAAAGCTGTACAAAGATTAAAAGTAAAGAATGACTTTTCCTTACTGACACATAATCCAGATAAATTTGGCAAATATTAAAAACCCATGCCTGTGAGACTGATAATATGATCTTGGTCTGGTGGTCATCTGGGTCATAGTTATTTGACTCACTGGATTAAATGATCATCTCTGCAATACTAGATCTGTGATCAACATCCTGCTTTTCAACTAATCTCATGGCTCAAATTTCATAACACATATCTAGTAATGTGGAACATTGGGATATGGTGAGTGAATTACCCACTTCAGCCATGATCCCAGGGCCTGAGGAGTTATATCCCCTTACCCAGCCATTGTTGCAGGAAAGAAAACCCTGTTGGGCCTCACAACCCTCCACCATATATTGGAAGTAGTTGAGAGCATGGACTGGGTCTTGCTTTACTGCCTCTCTCAAAATATCAACCTAGGCACACTTTCTCATTGCCCACCAATGGAAACCAATTCTAAACTATGAAGACCAGCTGTATCATCAAGACCGTGGAATGGTCCATTGAAAGGGCATGCAAATCACTCACCCTGTGAGCTGAATCTGGGGCTATCAGGTTGATTTACTGAAAATGCTCATAAAATTTTATTTAATGTACATCATTTACTTTTGAAAATTATATTTATTAACAGAATTTATGTTTAGTAATATTATTTGAAATAAACACAATTTCAAGTTTATAAACCACAAAATCATCCCATTCGCATGTCAACACATTACATCCAGTTGCTTTATCTAATTCTTCCATCAAGCACCTGTATAAAAGAGTAGCAAACAACATCATGGCAATCCTAAGGATTCTTCACCTAAATTGTCGATTATATTCAATATACTGAATCTTGTGATATTAAGCAGTAAATGCAAATAAGCAAAATACGGTACACATTATATAACAGCTGTCAGTTGTTCAGTAAGCCTAGCAGGTAGATGGAAGGAACGGCTAAGTTTCTAATCATTTTGACTAAACATCATCATTATGGATATTGCAAACGATGTACACATGTACAAATTTTGGTAAACATTGCAACCTTAATCAGGAAACAAGGTGAGTGATAGGGACCTATTCACGTCAAAATTGGACACGAAGTCAGACAGGACATTACTGTGGTCTATCATAATGCATGATATTAAGCCTGTAAGAATTGTGTCTGATCTGGACTATGATCTTAAGCTGGGAATACAGCATAGGAAGTCCCAGATCAGACTGTATTGATGATTTTGTATCTCCCACTGATAAGGAGGTAGGACACCACCAACAAGCTGTCCAACTTACCGGTAGTGGAAATTACTGCCCTTCCAAAAGTGAAATGCATTCACTATAACCTTAATTTCCAATTAAACAATTTCTCCTCTTGATTTCAGTTGCTGCTGACCATAATGAAGCAGGTAAAGGTGATCCCTGAACTGTATAAGATGGTGTTCATGCTAATGGTCATCTCTGGTTGGGGAATCCCCAGGGGAATTCCTGCTGTAAACCATAGATTGCCTTGCCACTGAGGTTGGAATTGTTTTCCCTCTGTCAAGAATGTAACATCTGTACAACTGAAAAAATGAGTGTTACAAGCCAGTTGGTCCATTTGAAAAAGCCTGCATGAAATAGCTGCCAAGAAGAATCAAATCCAATGTCACCCTCAGCATGCCAAAGAGTTGCAAAACATCTTGTTCTAAAATTAACAACCTGCTGGAAATCAAATTTTTTGAACTTGATAACTGTTACCACATGCATTGGAGCAAGCTGAGTGAGGTTGAAATTAGTAAAATGCTCCACACAAGGATGATCAATATGCTGGGGGTGGAGTGAGGTCTGACTTCTCCCAATTTACAAGAAAGTTGAGAGAGAATGGAATGAGGGTTGTTCCTGCCCATCACTCAAGAAGAACTTGTGTGTTTTTTGAAGGATGTCATCCAAATATAATGCCATCGCTGTTAACAAGGTCAACATTATTAGAGTGATGTCCTACCTGATGGCATTCATGAACACCCAAGGGCTAATTTTCAGAGATTCAGTTAGGGTTGTGCAACTACCAGTACAAGCCCCAATTTTTACCAGTACAAATGCTAATCAGCCACTATCATCAATGCCTGGTTCATCAAATTTCCATAAATTAGGGAAAATGTCAAGTTGTAAACAATACTTTTGAGAAAGAAAATGAATTAAATGCATTTCTGACCTTTTCTGGAGCTGTGTTGATAATATATGTCACATTTCAACATCACAACAGTAGTGTAATCGATAGTTTCTTTTGACTCTTCCCACCCCATTTTAGGTATGTCGATATTAATGTTGGGGTTTGGTGTCAGAGTCAATTGCCTATTGAAAAGTTGGAATTTGCTGCTACCATATGGTGGTTGCATAGGGTAGCCACTTACTAGTGAGCCTAGCAAACATAAATGACCTTAGGTCGAGCCATACCTGCATGAAATGAATAGGAAGACAATTTATTTTCTCACAAATTGTGATATTATAATATTTGTTGTGTCTTTAAGCTGCTGACAGACATGATGAAAACTACAGTGTTGATGAAATTTGACCTGGTACTCGCCAACTGCAAGGTAAGGCACATGACTAAATAAATCTCACAACCTACATGAACAAGACATCAGAGGTTCAGTAGTCATGTAATATTAACCATAAACCCTCTATCAATGTTATTGTACAAAATATTCAAAATTATTAAATGAAAGTCACAAAATGTTTGTAAACAAAACCTAAAGCATAGTTAATTATTAACATGCTTACTCTGAGAACAATGACCAGAAGCCCATCACTGTCACAGCAACCTAGAGAAAACCAGATTTTGTCATGCAGAGGGCAATTGCGATAGTCATGTTATACCGACATGTGCTCAATGCTTCATGAATATGACTTTCTCCCAGTGGTGGTGAATTCCTGCTTTTCAATAGCCACTTGGCTCTGATCCCACACCCCAACATAAATGTCAGTAGAAACTCTGACTATGTAATCCCATTCCACTATTGTCCCTGCCAGTCACCAACTCAATCCACACACAATTAACAGCTGTGCTTCAGAGTTCACTTCTAAAGTCAATACTTAAGGTGTTTACAAGCACATCAGATTCCCTAAAATGTTTAATTTTAGTGGCTCAATTAACAGCTGTGCTTCAGAGTTCACTTCTAAAGTCAATACTTAAGGTGTTTACAAGCACATTAGATTCCCTAAAATGTTTAATTTTAGTGGCTTGGGTAGAGTGAAAGCCTTAACTTCAGCATGACTTATAGGACCACACCACTTACGGTCATTTATAAAAAGAAAGAGGCAAAATCCAAACCAAACCGGTCCCTCTGCAAACAAATGTTGTTAATAATTTGTTTTGAATTAAAAAAATAAAAGCTTGTTGCAATATCTATGAAGCAGAAATAGGGGTGCTTTAATTTTTATTTGCATACCAGAATTTTGTCACACACAACAACACTGGAAGGAGAGTCTGCATACGTCTTTGAAGGCTTCCAGCTTTGTTTTGTCAGCAACTACAAATAATGAAATTAGCCTCTAAGCTCTCTTGTTTGTTGAGCTGCTGCAGCAATCCAATATCATGCTTCAGTAATTTGATAGCTGGGAGAAATCCAGCCCCAACTGCAAGTTGTCCATTTTAACAGACTAGGGAGGCAGAATTATAATGCATGCATATACTATTACACCACCTGTACCCATCAAAGAGATAAGCTGAATCTTCTGGTGCTGTGCTGTTGTTGTCAATTGCTGATCAAAGCCAGCAGTGATATGATACTACAGTTGCATGAAAAGAATAGACTGACTTCTGACAGGCTCTGATGCCAAGACAGTTAACTTTCAAGACTTAAAACACTCATTACAGTTTATCAGATCACAAATACCAAGTTTCATTTTTCTCTGGTACAGGGACAAATTTTATTGGTAAAAACTGACATATATCGTGGAACATAATCTCTGTAATTTTGAAACCAAATGAGAGTGCATGAAATTGGTATATTGTTCCTTGGAAGCCAAACTGAAGTAACTTGTTTGAAGCCAGGTGGATTGGGATGTTAAAGAGTGTGCTTGTTCAAACCACATGAACAGAAGATTAGTCTCTCTTTACGAAAAACTAGACTGACAGTGTCAATTCCATTTGACTTACTGCATGGCTATTTACTTGTCGAGCTGGCTGAGGTCTATTAATGGCCTGAGTTTACTATTGACTTTGGGCACCAGAAAAAGCCGGGAATAAAAACCCCTGAAAAGTCCACTTGTCAAGTAATTAACAAATCTAGCTCTGATAGCATGTCCATCACTGAATGGGAAGATGACAGTGAGAAGGGGATGGATAAACAAAACATGAGGCCCCTCTGAATCTTTAATTTCTCATTCCTTTTGTGGAAAAAGGTTGAGGGTTGATCCAAGACTGCCAAAAATGATGGATTCTTACATTTACAAGCTGAGTATCGGAGGATGGCTGCAGTTGCAAGACAGCGACGACTGTTGGAAATCTTGGGGAAGGTGAAACCATGCTTGTTATCTGCCTTCATATTTTCTGGGCTTGTTGTTGCCTGAAATTACTCTGACTGAGGTTGAAATTGTTACTGTTAGACATCATCTGACCTCCTCTCTTTTTACTGACAACTGTCTCTCCACTGCAACTGAGTTCAGTTCAGCATAAACATAAGTGGAGGCAGCAAGGCAAGCTGGAGAGGCAGTTATTGTGCTGCCTGCTTCCTTTGTTCTTCCACCAAGCAACAATGGAAGGCCAAAGTGAATAGAGCACAGAGCCAAAGCATGATGAAGTTTCAGTGAAGACAAGTAGAGACTGGCATCTTTTCTCACCAAATCAATTGGCTGATTTTTCAGCAAAACAATAAAAATCACTGACACCAGATTGAGCTTTAAAGTAGTTATCGCAATATTATGCACTAACTTGGAAGTAGCATTCTGATCCACCATACAACAGTGGGGTTGCCATGTTAAACACTGCAATGTTTTTGTCCTAGGTCAGTAACTCAGTATAATAAAGCCTAAATGTATGCTGTACCACCATGACCAGAACATTGATGGTAGTTGTTTTCCATGAAAGAAACCCTCTGAGTTCCCCTGATCTTTTATCTTGCCATGCAGCCAAATGGAGATCTTTTTGATTTTCACCAAATGTGGCAACAATAGGGATGTTCATCCTCATCTTTCAAGTGTATCTAAATATTAACCTTATAGACTTGCTACAGATGGTGGTGGTGGGCACTCAGGAGATCGGCTAAACTCAGCAAATTTCTTTAACAGTCGCTTTAAAACTCAGTTCCCTAAGCTCCATGGGGTGGGGGTGGGGGTGTCAGAGTATGCTAATTGATTTAGGTTGTTTCCACACTCACTGTGGGGGTTCTCCTCCAAAGTCATTGTTTGCATGTCAGCACAGAATATACATGGCATCATGGACAAGTAGTGCCATCATCCCTACATGTGTTACTTTCCTCTTTACTTTCTATTACCTTTTACAGGCCTGCCAACCCTTACGACTGGATCAAAATTCTTAATGAATTTACCCTCTAATTACAGACTTACAGATAATAGAAAAAAATACCAAAGTACATTCACTGTGATCAAATCCAGATACATGTACTGGTTTCTCTGTGTTTGATCTGGATCTGGGTTTCATATTAGATTCAGTACAGCAAAATGTATGAATTGATTCATGGTATCCCTGTATGATGCCACATACCACAGAACAGTATAATGATATACAGTATAGCTCACTGATGTGAGGGTATCTACTTAGTGGATATGCTGTACCCACTGGCTGAACTGGCAGCCAAGCAAGTGACAAGTCTTGTCTTGCTTGTGCAGATAGCCAGAAAGTGTGTTGAAAGGGCAGCTGGATGGTCGGTTTGGCAGCTGGTGGGGTGGTTGGTTCAGGTATCAACTGGGTAATTGGTCTGGAAAAGTACTGGACACGAATTTAGTGTTAGTATGCTAGTCTTCAACTATTAAATTTCCTGTCAGATCAGTAGTATTTATAATTGTAATAGTCCGATGGCTACTTGATCTTGGTATGTGTCTGATGTTGCTTTGTGTGAAGATTGTGACGATTCAGCACAACTTGTAAATTTATCAAGCTACTATTTCTTATGGGTACAAAGGAAGTTATGTTAAATTTTAGACCTGACTAGTATGGCCAACCTTACAGCGGGACTGGCTGGTTGAGACAGGAAAATAAGGTTCAGGTTGGCAGAAAATTCCATGCTCAGATGGACAAGATATTGGGATTAAGTGAGGTCTGATTATTCCAACTGATCAGAAAAAAACCTGACTGACTCAAAGGGGAAAGAAGATCAGTTTTGCTCTTGACCAGAGATAAACTTACTATGTTTATGGGAGGATGTTCCAAAGATATGCCACCATCGCTGTTGATGAGATTGGCAGAAAGTGAGTGATGACAGTAGTTGGTGAGCTTGGTGAATATCTATGAGATGATATTATGAGCATGAAATTGGTAAATGGTTTCATGGAAATCAAAGTCATGGAACTTGTGCAAGGATAAGTGCATAGGGAAGTCAAAGTACAATTCAGTTAAGTCTAAATTTACTGCAAATTTGTCCATTTTTACTGAAAGTCTGACTTATTTTGTTATCCCCATTTTTAAACTTCGTGTTGCTAAATATTTGTTAATCCAGCTTAGGTCTATGACTGATCTGTGATTTACATTGGCCTTGGGTACTATAAACACTGCCTGGAGTAAAACTCATAAAGTTCAACTTGCAATCTATCTCCTCTGCCTGACTGTTGAGTAGTGACCAGATCTCATTCTGTAAAGTTCCTGCCTCCAACACATCAGAAGGCATGTTCATCAAGGAAGAAAAGTCAAATGGGGAGGTGGCTGGATAAATGAAATTTGAAGCCACTCAGAAATAATTTATATCTCATATTCATTCTTGGGAAAGAGGCTGATCCCATGGTTTGAAAATGATGCAGTCTGGTGCCAACCAGAGGGATACTTGCTGGCAGTCAGAGTGGCAAGTCAATTTTAGCTGTTCAGTTTAAGGAAGAAGAAATCTTGTTTCCTTTCCCCTTTATTAAACTGCCTCCAGAATTGAGGGGCCTGCTACTACTTGAAGTTGGACCAAGGTCAAAATTTTAATCGGCTAACTGGGTCCCAATATAGCTCTACATACTATAGTGCAGCCAGCAAGTATATGGCATAACTTGAATAACTTATGGATTCCAAGTTTCTGATAACAGAAGGATGGCTGGACTAGCATGTCAGCAGCTGGAATAGCATTATTTGTTCTGAATTGATGGCAAATTAGATTCTCCACATCCAAACAATACAATATGCAGCTGGACTCCGACATGCCCAGGGAACATGAGTGCACTGGGTGGTCTAGAAAATAGGGATGGACTCCCATAAGCTCCAAGCCATTATGATAAAAATAAGATGGATGGTAGGAAACAAATTCTGAGACCAGCAACTGTGTCGTCACCTCTGACAATGCCTCTGAGGACAATGTGGGTGACAACTCCACAACCCCACGATTGACTAAACAGCCATGGCCAACAAGCAATGGTGAGGGAAGTTAAAGTGAAGGGTTTCTTATTCCATACATTTTTGTGATCTATAGAGAGATAAGACAAAAATGTTGTCTTGTGGCAATTGCTGAATTTGAGAAGTAGCTGAGTTTCTTTCTAATGTTAATATGATGGAGAGACATATTCAAAGAAGAATGCCTCATGAAAATACTTAGTTGTTCAGCATGGAAAGACCTTACAGTAAAATAGCAATTACAGATGTATGTGCAAAGTTTCAAATATGGTGCTGATTTAATTACCTCAGCTCCAAAAGTGTTCATAAACACTTGCTAAATTATTAAACTTAACACTGATGCAGCTGTAGAACTTGTGCTACAATGAAAAAACCTATGTCTCTTCTGCAATATTAGTCACAGGCAGGTCCAGAATATAGACTAAGTCAATTCAAATAATCTATAAGCATTAACTGGCAGATTTACAGTGTTAGGATCCAGACAATTTCTCCATTATTTCAAATGCCAATCAAAAGAAAATGTGGTTACTGAACAAAAATATGTCATTTTGCAAACTCTCACCTTCATGTAATCAATTTTAAACCAATGCCTCCCAAACTGGACATAACAGGAGTAATGCCCATTATTAAATTGTGTCCATTATGTGGATAATCATCATGAACAAGCATGCTTTGTCATCCAATACCTATATTTTTTGAAAAATGAAAATACATGAATAATAACCTTATAACTGTATTTGGCAAGTGACCTATCAAAAGGTCTAAAAAATTAAAAATAAAACATTTTAGAAAAAAGAAAGGTTCCTAATAAAATGAATTGAAAATGCTGGAAAATGTATTTCAGGTTATATGCATTATATAGTAAAAACTATCTAGGTGTTAGCTGTGCTTTACTAGGGGCTCTTTCAAGTGTCATTGAGTCACAGACCCCAAAATAATACAATGTTCTCATACTCAATGTACAATTCTGACCTTTAACCAGCCAGTGATTTTATATTAGCAAATCAGATTTCAGAATTTGGAGCTGACTTGGAGTACAAGAATCTTTAACAATCTTGGGCTCAAATGAACTAATCTGTAACAGAAGCGAAAATGAAAATGAACTAGACACAGTAAGCCCTCATCTGATAAAAACCCAAGTCAGTATGACTTTCCAGTTAAGAGAAATAGTGGAAACAATATCTTCACGATGGCCACACATCAGACATCAGATTATCACACTTTTAATTTATGTTCAACAAAAACATTTGAAGAAGTCTTTTATTGCTGATATGCTGATATTACCAATCGTTCAGAAAAACTAGTGATAACGAGATCTTCAAGCTGGCTGCAGTGGCAGCCAGATGAAACCTCAGATTGGCACCATTTTACTTTAGAACTAACTAGACAACATAAGAAGTCCTTGTCTATATGACCTTCCATTCTGGAGTAGTGAAAACAAGATTTTCAAGATGGCCTCTGTGGTGGCCATAATGGACCTCAGATCAGTTCCATATTTATTTCTGACCAGCAAAACATCATAAGAAGTCTTTTCATGAAAACCTTATGTCAATATCACTCTCCATTCAGAAAGAATAAAAACAACAGGATTTTCAGGTTGGCTGTTTTCACAGCCATATTGGACATCAAATTAGTGCCATTTTCATTTAGGACCAGCTATAAAAAGTCTTTTAGTGAAAACCTCATGTTGATACGACCATCCATTCAGGAAAAGCAATAACAAAAATTTTCAAGCTGGCCACTGTGTGGTGGCCATATTGGATGTCAGATTGGCATTTTTATTTAAAACCAACTTAAGAAGTATTTTATTGAAAACCTCACATCACTATGACTTTCTGTTCCAAAGGAGTTATGATAAGAAGATTTTTGTCAAGATGGCTACCAAACTCCATGTTGATATGACTATCCATTCAGGAGCAGTGACAATAAAATTGTCAAGATGGCTACTGTGCTGGCCATATTGGCTGTTCAAACAGCATCATTTTCATTTTGGACCAACTAGACCATGGAATGAATGTGTGACTAAAGTTTTATGGCAACCCTCCAAGTAATGTAGGTGGAAGAGCAATAACAAACTTGTGCTAATAGATGGATGGGCAATGGACAACGAATAAAACACCATCCTATAAGCTATTCTGGTTTATGACCAGCAGGCCTAAACATTTATATACTTTGCCTGGTTTTAAATATGGCTTATTTCTTCCAGAACCTCCACATTTCTCATGTCTTTATGACCACTGTTTGAGAAGCTGTAATTCCTTTGGCAAGATACTAAGAACTTTCACTGCATTTTCCAATAATCTCTCAAACTGGCTTTTTCCCTACAAAAGAAAAGAAATATAAGGAAATGCATAAATATGCATGATCTTTTTTCAAATGTATGCCATATTGTTTTGTAATATTTAAAAATTACTTCAGTTTTAAAAAATGTACAAATATATAACAGAATTTATTTTATAAAGTAAAAGTTCTTACCAATGCACTTACCATTCAAATGCATTGTTTCCAGTAAAAAACTAAAACTAAAATGTCAATATTTTTATGTCTCAGATATTGGTCCCTCCTGTTACGTATATGTAAATTGCTTGTGTATTAGTTTTAAAATTCTTTTTATTTTATTTTTGTTTCATTACATTTTACAGTAATGATAATTTTCATTGGATTTAAGTCTCTTTTCCGAAAATTGGCTTGACCTGATTAGATCTTAACGTTACTTCAGCACTATTTTTAGCTCACAGTTTTTGTAAACATCGAGTGAATATGATTTGTTATTGCCAAGGTCATTTTGGCCCGCATGTTAGCTGAACTGTAAACAGTCTTTCTTTTTTTATATATTTTCAGTGTGAGAATTTGGTTCTTAGATAGGGCTGTTCTTGCTACGTGACAAATTTCATTTTTTCTATTGCGTTGTTCAAGTGTTAAGAGACCACGTGACCTATCACACGGGAATGGGATGATGTTTTAGTTGGGTTTAATACTCATTCTGAGAGCTTTTCAGTTAGTCGTATTCTTGACACCTTGAGGGTACAAGGTGTTTTATATTGTTGATGCCAGCTTGTTCTGAAGTTTTTCTATTTTTTGGAATTTAATAATTTATTCTCTGGAAAACTAAACAAGTGTACTTTTTTATAAAAAGTTCTGGGACAAAGAAATTCAGTGGAAAAGTTCCATTTGACTGCTAATATTTGAGTGCCAGTAACAAAAGCTTGTGTAAATCCATCGTGACAACAGTTCAATTCTCCAGTCTCAAGCTATTTAAGTACCATTGTTTATATATATTTATTACGTATTATTTGTTGGCTTTTCTTAATGATTATATGTTATATTCATCTGCATTTTATATCTGACTTTGTGAAAAATCAAGTTCACTCTGTACCTGACCTGGGACATTTATTTTGTAAGTGACAAAATTCATAACTAATATTTCTCTGTGTGTGGATTAAATAGTCAGATCATTATTAATGTAAACATGTTTACCTGAATTTGAGTTAAAAGAAACAGTCTTTATTCTGACCTCAGAATCTTCTAGAATCGAAAATTACATTAAGTGACAGTATTTTCAGAGGGCTATATAATATTGTTTATCTAATACTTACTCATTTTTGCCTTAACATCTTGACTTGAAGCAGAATCAGTCTTCTTGTTGTGTCCAGTTTTTCATCTGGGTGGATTTATTTATTCAAAATATCCACTGGAATTACGAATTGATCAATAATATTCTTGGACTGGAACATTAATTTTAAATTATAATGAATTTAGACAAGAACATTTTGGATTATATTATTGTGATACATCAAAAGACTGTTATCACAGAGCCACAATCCATGCCTCTGGCATATTAGGCACATCAACACTTTCAATATTTGAATTTAATTGGAATATCCCTTTAATTCAGTTGGAACTTCATATACATGTACTTTTGGGGATTTAATTCATAATAATGTAAGTTCTTGTTAAACATTCTCTTTGTATTATAAGGAAATAAATTATCTGCTGAATTTTACAAAACTTGTTGGTTTTCTGTTACTTAGTTTAAGATCATAGAATTATAACATGTACCAAAAGACCGTCCCGCATGCCCGTATGGGTGAAAGCGACGTAAATTAAAAAGTCAAGTCATGTACCAAGATAAATTAATCTTTTCCACAGAGTTCACTTTATATCCCACCTTTATTCCTTTGGGCCAACTCTTAACACATTTAACACTGTTTACTAATTTACATATTTATTTTGTTTAGTTCTTTGCACTTAAGCTACTTGGTATATTTTTTCATTCCCTCTCAATTTGGTTTCATTTAATGTTGGTCATTTATGTTTAATGTGTATGGCACATTGTGGTGCCAGGTGTTTACTCACATAACTTTCTTTGGTGGGAATGGAGATGCTATCTTACTTGCAGAGAAAACAACACAGCATTCTAAATGATCAAAAATAATTTTAAAAATCACATTAAATATATAAGTTTTAAAAAAAACCCAACTCCCCCTACCTGCCTACCCTACTTTTAATACCTGTGCAATTGGAAAGACATATTTTTTAGTCTGGCCTTACATGAGCCCAAAATATGTAAAAATTAGTGATCATCACCAATTTGCCACATAGTATTTGCATACCCACCCTTTTGCTTGTACCCCATTTACTGATTTTAAAAACAAAAGGCATAAAGGATATAAAAAAATGCACAAAACTTAGTCATTTCATTCATCATTTTATAATTTTTAACATGTTTCCATGAGGTCACAAACTTTGCCAACTTGTAGGCATTTTGAATTAAATGGGAGTTTCTTTAGTAACACAGTTTCCATATTGGCATGAGTGAGTTTATGTATTCAAGTAACAGATGTGATGTAGTTCACCTTCTTTGATAATCTCAATAATTCCATAAATTTTGAAGTTGCATGTCTTTGAACATATGTATACAAAACTTCCTCCTTTTCATGTGTTCAATTTGTTTTAGAAATATTAAAACTAGACGTTGTAAATATTTAATGCAAAGACACAGCTTTTACAGAAATGGACTGTTCAAGAAACCAGAAAAGGGCAGTGTGTATTCTCTCTGCATGTTTACACTGAAAACTTTTATTTGGTCTGAAACACCAAAAAGTGGACAGCATTAGGGACCACCTGGTGACAATCTTGTTGGAAATTATATCCTGATGAATGAAATGACCAAGTTTTGTGCATTTTGTTTACATCCTTGATGCATTTTGTTTTTAAATTCAGTAGTCAGGGGAGGGCATGCAAATACTATAGGAGCCACAATTTAAATTATATTAGGCAAGAAAAAACAATATGTGTGTTTCCTGTTGGCCCACTGTCCCTGTTTTGTTGCCAACACTAGCCGTTTTTTGGAACATAGTAAAAAAAATAATACAAAAACAAAAAAATTAAAAATTGAAGAATTTTCGAAATTGAATTTTGCATCTAAGTTTTGCCCAGTACTTGAAGTGCTTAGTACATTATACATGCTAATCATTACAATATATATAATGTTTAAAAGCAAAAAGTAAAAACAAAAACAAAAACAACAAAAAATCCCCTATCTACCCTAGTTTAAAACCTGTGCAATCGGAAACACATTTTTTGGGGTCTACACCAAGTATTTGTTAGTAGTATAACCACAATTACTTTCTTCTATAATAACATAAATGAGAACACTATACTAGAATTAATTTTTGTGGTGAAATCAGCATTTAAATGTGACACTTAAGTGCAATCTCTTAGCTGTCAAATATATAATTTTAATTTGGAAAATATACCCTGCCCCAAAATCTTGATCCCTCCAGACCCCGTTAAAAGTAAGTCCTTTTTAGAAAGCATTTATGAGTCATCCTTGGTGGAACACTGTATGTATGCATGTATGCATGTGTGTATGTATTTATGTATGTATGCATTAAAACTGTTTATTATGCTAGTAAAATGTACTGTGTCATTGTTATTTGTGAAATGTATTATTGTATTACTAGTTATTCGCTGATCCTACCTAAAAATCAGGAGTCTGACATTTTATCCATAAATTACGATGAAATCTGTGACAACACGAAATAACCTTATCTGTACTCTCTCTCTCTCTCTCTCTCTCTCTCTCTCTCTCTCTCTCTCTCTCTCTCTCTCTCTCTCTCTCTCTCTCTATATATATATATATATATATATATATATATATATATATATATATATATATATAAAGTTATCTCTTGTCACAGATTTCGTCGCGTTTTATTGATAAAATGTCAGCCAATGCTAAATCACAGGAGTCTGACGTTTTATCAATAAAGTACAACGAAATTTCTGACAACATGAAATCACCTTATCGGTATTATCAATAAACAATGTTATGTTCATTGATAATACCGATAAGGTGATTTCATATCAGAAATTTCGTCGTACTTTATTGATAAAACGTCAGGCTCCTGTGGCTAAATACAAGTTTATGATTATGTCCGTATACCATATTTCCGTCTATCGACATCACAGTGACATGACATTACGCCAGTCTTTCATGCTGATTTTGTTTAAGCCAGTGTATTTCCATATCAAGGAATGTATTAAGATATAAATTGAGTTTGACCGTATTAAGATATAACTTGAGCTTGACCATAGTATTGGCTACACTTTCGGTTTCATTTCACTGTTAAATTGCTGTTTTAACGGTGTAATGGGTATAATTTACCCTCACACATTTATTGATGACGTCACACTAGTTAGTACTGCGTTTTGTGTATTCTGGGTGGAGTTTATCTTCCTTTTCCAGTAAACTGACGAAGACAGTTAAAATTGTACCCTTTTCATAGTAAATAACATAGAAAAGAAGTTATTTTTGACGGTAAGTAAAGAAAGGAGATAGAACACATGTTTGAAAAGCCCGAAATTTATTTGACATGAGTGTCATTTTCTCCATCCCCTTTCTGAGTTTCTCCCTGCTTCGAAATAATGATTTCCAAATTTATTTAGTTTTTAGAAATAAGAGGAAAGAAGACAGTATAAAAAAAGAAACTTTAGCAACTATACACATCGCGCGTCTTGAGTTTCTAGTCAAATTGGGTACCAAATATAAGTGGGCCCATGTTTTGAGCACAGGGTGACCAAAGATCTCACCTTCTCGGCCCATGTTAAGTAACATGCTCGGCCCATTCCGGAGTCGGCCGTTTACAGGTTTGGTCCATACAAGTTTAAAGAAGAAATCACGACTGTCACGTTCGGCCCATACCATCTGACGATGTTGGTTTCGGCAAACAAAGTCTATTTCTGTTCAGAGTTTGTAATGTTTTGTGATCCTTGTCTTTAATTTTGTATGACTTATTGTAAAAGTCACACGGGTCATGTAGGCATTCAGCACCGCCTATTTCAGTAATGGGAGTAATTTTTTACAACTTGATTCTACATACCTTTAAGTGGCAAGTATTCACTTCATTTAGATTGTTAAACATCCATATTCCTTTGGAAGGTCATTATTTAGACACCCTGAGAAGTGCATATGGCAAAATCAATGTTAAAGTATGTAGACATTTTTGGACGAAATGAACCAAAAGATGTGATCCAGTACTATCTGGATTAAATGTTGCATGCTGTAATGTCACAATGAAAGCTGTGCATATTGATAAACAAATTTGTACTACCCTATATTGTGATGACATGTTTTTTTCTTGACCCAAGTTTAGTACAAAGCCTCCATTGTAAAAGACCATAGTGATCGATAATTTTCATCTGGAAGTTTCTCGATGACAGTAAGGTGCAGATCATTCATTAGTTAGGATTGCAAAGACTTTGGTTAAAGAAAATTAGTGTTAAATTGTAAAAGAAAAATTTATATTTCATTTAAAATGAGTAAATGCGAATACATGACCTGTGTGACTTTTACTACAACACTTGCTGTTATTGAACAAGAAATATTTACTTTAAGCATGTTATTTGCTAGCTAATTAGTTAATCATTAAAAATCAGGGAAATTTTATGAATTTGATTACCACAAAACCGTGTTACGTAAACAAACAATACTGTAGCTATTGTAGAATGCTTGTACTGTTTGTTGAGTTATTCGACAAAGGATTGTTCTAAAATCCAAAAGTGAGGAAAACAGTCACCTTCTTTTTTAAGTGAGCATTTTGATTAAAACATATTTTAAATTGAATCAGCCTTTGATCTTTGCATATATATAAAATTCCTCCCCTCCAGTTAAATGATGATAATCAATGCATCAGTGGGTAATGGCCACTGTATTGAGTGTTCCAGAGTTGTAATTGCAAAGTAGCATGCATTTCTTTGATTCCTGTAACTTTTTGCAATACAAAGTTTGTTATATGGACATGTTACAATAAGGCCATACAAAATTTTTAGGCAGATTTCACCTGGATTTTAGGTGGATTCAGGGTGGATTCTGCCTAAAACTCCCAAATTTCAGATGGACTTTAGGCGGACTGGGAATACCGCTAAGGTAAAAGACTGAATCCGTCTAATAGTTAAGCATACTATTTCTCATATTCTTCCTTAAGGATAACTGTTAGATGGAAAAGTTCTGTTTGTCCAGTTCATTTTCCTGCTTTAAGACAGATGTTGGATTTAGACTGAATTTAGCAAAAATGTTTGGCGTAATTTTGAACTTTATCAAAAGAACTACAAGCATAGATAAATCTTTGGACTTAGAAAATTTGGTGAAAGGTGGATTTTGGACTTGATTTGATGTTTACTCTGAAAAATTAGTTTTTTTCTTCCTATTAAAATATGCTCTACAAAAATCATACCATAGTGAAAATGTGACTGAAATTTCAGTGAAATCACAGTTAAAATTTTGTGATATTCACTCAAATGTCCTTTTTTCACTACAATTATGGTACTTCACCAAATGTCAGTGAAATTTCACTGAGATTTTACCAAAATGTCTGAAAATATCAGTGAAATTTTTTGACTGAAATTTCACTGACTCTGCCAACATTTCTGAAAATATCAGTGAGAATTTGTGATTGAAATTTCACTGAGAATTTGTCAAAAATTCTGAAAATATAGTGATATTTTGTGATTGTGATATCACTGACATTTCAGTAAAAAATATAAGTAAAATATTATAAAAATTTTTTTTGTTTCTTGAATGATTTTCAGCAACATTTATATTTTCTGTTTCTGGTAGCTGTAATTTTCTTGTTCATTTTGGGAACAATAACCTCTTTCCACATCTTTCCTTGTTATGTTTCTTTTGCAAATTTTTGTTGTTGTCTTTCTGTTTAACTTAAGCTGGATTTAACTGCCCTCAAACAAGATTGTTTTCCTGTTTTCCGTTTTAAAGCAGAATTTTGCTTTTCTCCTGGCCGGAATCTGATTTTCCTTGATAGGGACCCTTTTTTAATATCATCTCCGAAACTGCTTTTTTTTTGTATAAAAAATAATGCTGTATCCGGTTCTGTTCCGCAATTAGCTTTCTAATAAGAATCTGTTCCGTATGTATTTAACAGCTGATCACTGTAAAGAGCTTTCTGATTGGTCAAAAGTTTGTACTTGCCCAATAAATCATCATGTAACAGAAACTGATGGGAATGAGGATGCTTGCCAAACATTGTGATTCAAATTTTCAAGTGGGATACGAGTTTGAATAACCATTTGAAAAATGTGTGGCAGTGAGAAGAGCTTGATTGCAAAGTCAGTGGGAACGTAATTGGTCAATCAGTATGAAAACTAAACACCAGGACTAGCATTTTGTTATTTGTGCCATAAAGTGCTTTACAGTAGCGACAAATGTGCTAAATATGACAAGGAATTGAACCAGGATGATTTTGAAGTTATATAACTCCAAACTGATTAACTTCCAGAATTTAAGGAGGGACAACGTATAGATCACTGGTGGGAATTGTTGATATTGTCTGCCAGATACCCATGTCTATCAGAGGTAGTCATATCTTTGCCGAGTTTTCTTGGCCCACAGGTAGAATCATTCTTCAATATCGTGAGTGGTATTATTGTTTATATTATCAAAATATTCTAGTTGTGTTAGAATTCAGTGTAAAATAAAAGTAATTATATCATGATAAATGTTTGTCAAGGCTGCTTATGGAACACGGACTAATTTAAGAGATGACAACAGCATCATAATTTGTACCTTAATCAGAAATCAAGTCTGCAGTACAACTCGCATATATCTTGCCTTGGATGTCATATAATTACAACATCTGTATAATTTTGTTTCATGTACACTGAAATATTACCTTGGTTAAAAAAGTCCTGTTTACTTCATATCCATTATTTATTTGAAACCTTTTGAAATGTCTGTTTAAAATTATTGAAACTTCAGTAAAATGCTATATAATGGTCAAAATTTTAGTGAAATCTTGCTAAAATTTTACTTAACTCTCACAAAACTTTCAATGAAATGTTAGAGATCTTGCCAAAACTTCAGTGAAAGTTTTGGTCAGAAATTTTGAGAAATCTCACAAATATTTCAGTGAAATTTTAGTGAAATCTCGCCAAAATTTCAATGAAAGTTTTGTCAAAATTTTTGTGAAATCTCACCAAACTTGCAATGAAATGAATAACTTAAAATGATGCCATCATGGATTAGGTTTTATATGCAAGAAAGAAAATGAGGACAAGAAAAACCTATATCTTATTTGATAATATCTGTCAAAATAAAATTTATGACCCATTTTAAAAATTATTGTGAATATTTGTCATTGATTCCCCCTAATGTCTAAGCATCATTATGCAGTTGAATAGAAATCTGAAGCAGATTTTTTATTGGATGATGTTTATGTAGACATTTTAAGCAGCCTTTTTTTAGACAGAAACCTTAGGCGGACTTTTATTTCAGGTGGTCATTTCAGGCGGGAATTTTTTTCAGGTAGAATTTTTTTTCAGGTGGATGTCTTAGATGGATTCTTTTTGTTTAAGCGGAATATTAGGACAACTAATCTGCATATTTTGCCAAAAATTCAGCCAGAAATCCATCTAAAGTGTGCTTGAAATTTGCCTAGGCTTCTTTAAGTTTATGGTTAGGCAGAAAATGCTTTTTAAGCTCGTCTGAAATCCGCCTTAAGTTCACCTGGAAAATTTTGTACAGGATTTCAAGCAGATTTTTATTTCAGGCAGAAATCTTAGATTCTTTTTATTTAAGCAGAATATTAGAACAACTAATTTGCATATTTTGCCTGAATCCGCCTGAATTCTGCTTGAAATTCGCCTAAGCTCTCTTAATATGAGCAATTTTGGTTTAGGCAGAAAGTGTTTAAAGAACCCGTCTGAAATCTGTCTTAAGTTAGCCTGGAAAATTTTGTATGGGTGTTTTTGGTACAAATTTCTTTCACAATGACATACAGTATCTTTTGCTCAATGATGAATATTTTTTTAAAACTAAATATATAGAGAAAACTGTTTTAGAAAGTACTTGAAATTCAGTCTCTGATTGAATAGAATTCAAACCTTTTGTATTTATTTTATAATATGAGTGATAAATAGTTTCCCCTGGTACTAACTGGCTTTGTAAATCCAGTATGTCTAAACACTATACATCATTATAACTTTTGTAAACCATTCATTAAAAAAGTTGGTAGATTGTATTCAGTATTTAAAAAAATTGTACTTTTTTGGGGGCACATGCTGGTTTTGATAGGATTATCACCTGGTAAGAAATTAATAATGTTGAACTAATAAATATGGCACAAAATGCCTTTTTCTTTTCAATTTGGCAGGTGTTGATAAAGGAATTTTGAAATGTGGGTGTGCATTATTGTTTGCTATGAAAATGTTATAATGTCTTTGATAAATATTCTCCCAGTTATTCAGTAATGTTTATGATGCTTAGAAGGAGAATTTAATTACTGTCTTGTCATGATTTCAACATATTGCTCCATGTCCTGTGTTGTTTATTCTATCTTACTGCACAAAGGAATCCATAGTGGGGTTTTGATGTGCCTTTGTTAATCCTATATACAGTTCATGTTTAATATATTTTAGGGATTTCTCAGTCAGACTACTGCTGCATGATGAAAGATGACACTGATAGGCCAACTACATAAATTGGCAAGTCTGGATAGTCAATTTCATTATGGGCAGAGAATGTTGGTGGGCTGACTCTGCTATAGACCATTCTTAATGAGATACTCATGAATATTAATGTATCATGAAAACGAGGCTAAGCTAGGTAGATCGCGACTATACTGCATATAATATATTATGTAGATTCCTTTTGCGAGAGAATATATTATATTGATCGCGGCTGTAATGGATGTAATGTATTCTATAGAGATTGTTTCCTTTTGCGTAAGAATATTTTATATTATAGAATTACCACTGTATATATTATAATGACGAAAACTTACTCGATATGTCCATTCTCTTAAACATAAGTTGATTTACGTCCTATCTTGAGTGTCCTTTTTCTCTACAGCACACAAAATACAAGTTAACGATAGAGAAAACAAACTATTTAAAGCATGAATTTTGTTTCTGATTAGGTATGGTTTAAATGTACAGCTATGATCAATGAATACTGTGGTCAAAACACATGGTCAGAATAAAACATTTACAAAATGTGCATAGTGACACAAACTGCCCTTTTAACCAACCACGTCCCCCAAACCAGTAGAGACTTTGTGGTGTGCTTTAAATAGTTTTGGGTACATGTCGGTATGCTTGCATTTTAATTTGTATCAGAAGTGCACAACCTGGTTGTTGCTATGGTGCTTGCTGCTTTTAGTGCCTGGGGGTGGGAGGGACTGGGATTTTCCCTTTAAATGATATATGTTCTTCTTTTCTGAATCATTTGTCAACTGACAATATGGATCTACAATTTTATTCATACAAACACATTTGTTTTTTGGTTTCAATAACAGACTGGCAGTTATATATTTACCCACAAAACAGCAGGATTATTTGTTCAAAGCTGTTTGAAAGCCATTCATATATATATATATATATATATATATATATATATATATATATATATATATATAAAACATCAAAGCATCCTGCCCCCAAACACACAAATTGGCCCCTTATGTATGTGAACTTCTTCATTGATTATAATTAATATTATTTTTATGGTGTTGATTCATGGATGAATTTTAACACCCAATATGTAAATGCAGACATTAGATAAAGTAAACATAATAGGGAAGAATCGTGTCTAAACAATATAAAATTTTGTCATTTTATGTATGGGATATTCTGTTAATCGTTTATTAAAATAATTTTCTCTTTAATTTTAACAAAATGTTTATCTGCCATAATTTGGTCCCCTGGTTCTAACAAATCTATAAGCTGGTGCCTAGCTTAGCCTCATTTTGGATTCGTTTACCCAGGGTCACATGAATACATGAATACATTCTGAGAATGGTCTATGGGCTGTGTAGTCATGGAATCAAGCACAGACTCTACTGTATGCACAGTGTGATTCTGCCCTGGCATGAATATAAACTTGGAGAAGTGGACTTTTTTTAATTATTGAAATGCAATTTAAATTAACCAAAATAGAATAGCTTTTTCATCACCAAGAATGATCCTATGTATAGTCTAGGAAATTATGTAAATCACACCAACAATAATAGGCTGGTGCTATTACTAGTTGCATTTATTTTTTTTGTTGATTTTGTCCCAAAAAAGAGTTTTCATGGGTACTTAAATTTGTGAAATTGCATCTCTCAGAGTTTACATATTTATACTAGGTATTTTATTTCATTGACCTCAACAAATACCCCAAATAATGAATACAGAAGAAAAAATATGCCTACAACAAATGGTGGTCAATTGAATTACTAAAACAATATACTGGTATAATTAGGAGTACTAATTAAACACCTGTCAAAATCAGTCCTTCACAAACGTATTTTCATTTAAAGTTCTTAACATGAAATGGAGCCAGTGCAGTGAACAAATTCATGCCAGGTTATAATCAAAACAGATCTCTATAACCTTTTACTGAAACCACTGTCCATACAGTTGCATCATCAATGCATTCCAACAGTTATGTTGTTTGGATGATGTCATCATTCCATATGTATACAAAACACATGTATAAAATGTTGGGGTGATCAGTCCAAATTATCCATAGCTTTGAGAAGGCTAGAGTAGTGTCATATGCAGTTTCTGGAATATTTATATAAGAAACATTTGTGCATGCGAGGAAATTGATTAAATGTTTATTTGGAAATTGATTGAATGTTTATTTGGTGGTTGTGCACTAAACTCGGTAAAGTGTGGGCTCTAGTTCTGTGCCGTAATTAGTGCATATACATAGTGTTTAATTAGCACCTGAGCTTCAAGCAGTAGTTTTAGGATTTTGCAGTGTTATTGTTCCCTTGGATTTGTTTGGTTTGGTTTTATGGGTTTAACACCATTTTGTCAGTACATGATAGGCTATACATGGCAGCCAGCATACTTGGTGGAGGAAGAACACAGGAAAATCCACCAACCCATAGGAAGCCACTGGCAAACTGTCTCACATACTGATGTTGGTCAAGCCAAGACTCACCACTCCGGTGGCCTAGTGGTAGAGCATCCGTCTCGGATGCGGGAGGTCACGGGTTTGAACCCCAGCTGAGTCATACCAAACACTTTCAAAAATGGTACTAACAGCTGCCTCGCTTGGTGCTCAGCATTAAGAGGTTAGTGTTAGGACTGGTCAACCTGGTGTCAGGATAATGTGACTGGGTGGGACATCATGCTACATGTCTGCGGCATGATGCCGCAGTGCTAAACATCACTATAAACTGTCACACTGCAGACATCGTAGCAATATGACTGAAATTTTTTTAAAGCTACGTTAAAAATCTAAATCACACACACACACACACAGAAGCCAAGACTCAAACCCACATAGACAGAGGTGAGATATAAGTGATTTGTGAAGGCAAATGCCTTGGACCATTCTGCCATCTAAGGCCCCTGTTCCATAAATAAAATGAGATGTGTTTTAATGAGGAGTTAAAGTTTAGCAGAACAATTTTGCTCACACACTGAAATTAAAATACACTATATTTAAGAACATGCACAAACAGTGACAGTTAGTTACGTGCTAGTTTGTGTAACTCAGTTCCACACTTACCTGGATTTAGCCATTTTATGAAATTTGCTCGCAATATAGAGAGTGGTCCCTTCCTCACACCACCTTGAGACTTTTGGTCCCAACTTCAAGTTACCAGGTATATTCCCCAAAGTGGCCCAGCTGGACACAGGTTCGTCCCGGGTGGGTATTTCATCCGCAGCCTGAAATTACTTTGCTACATGTTTGCTAAGGCTATAAAATCTATCTCTAATTGTATTTTACTTGCAGTGATTGCTGATAATAAAAAATACAATATATTTGCTTAGAAGTTTGATTCAACCTCAAACTGCACATGCCCAGATCTGCTATCACATAATGTGGAAGTAGATCTTGGTCCTTACAGTTTTGTATATGTAATCAGTAGAACAAACAACATAGACCCTAATCTGCCAGTATAGTATGCGATGGTGGATCAGGGTCTGTGTTGTGTAGAGTTCTGACTGACTGTACACAAAATATATGGTATGAAGCTTGATAATTTTAATAACTTTAAACAGGTATCCCTAATTTAACTAACTTCTGTATGTATTCCAAACTGTATGTGGAAGAGGTTTAGGCTTCATGGGGTTGTAAATCCAGATTATTTCCAGTTTATTATTAACCTTTGGTACTAATTCAAGGGTCATCATAGATATTGTTAATGTGCTAATTTTCATTATTGAGGCAATATTGACTGTAAATTTCATCTTTCAATAAATCTGTCAGTAAATTCCATTTCTGAAGCTTTTAGTTTAAGTTAATCCAGACAAAGTCGGACCACAAAACCAAAATAGAAATAATAAGGAAATAAGAAAATTATAACAATAGATTTAGAACCTAATTAATTAGAATAAAAATCTTTTTAAATACAGTGAAGTATTTGCTGAACAGCAGTTTATTTGTTTATTCTGCATAAAGATTAGGGGTGAAATGATATGCCTATGTCATGTATAGAAATCTATTGCTAGACACAACCTACAGTATGATAGATATCAATAAGCAAATGATTAAATGTAAGTATTATATTTTATATACATTATGTCTGTTCCTCCTGGGTATGCTGTACTTGGCCACCGATATATATACCACAAGCAATGATTTTTCTATATAGTTGTAATGATGTTCCCTCAACGCAAAAGAGGGGTGGTTAATTAGATTTGGCTATCATTATGTGGAAGGTGACCTCCCTCGATTTTATTGCATGGTGTGAGTGGATAGATAGAATGTCAACAGTGAACTGAGCATAACTGTTGAGAAGAAACAATCCAATATGAGCCATCTTTAGACAAGAGAATAACAATTTAATCAATGACATAAACTAATAGTGTCAGCTTCAAATAATAAAAAAAATTTACATTTACAGAATTTCATTAACAGTGTTCTATTATTGATTCATCTTATCAAGAAAACAAGAGTGGTGAAACGAGCATGATGTCCACGCCTGATTTTCATCACCTAGTGTAGCTTCCTGTCTTTGTCTCCGTGTATCCCATGTCTTCCCACCTTCACGTGTATACGTTTGATCTTTCTTGATCCTTCTATCCTAACCGCTTGATCTCTTATCTGGACTTGGGTTTTCCTGACTGTCCCAGACTGTTCCAGAGATTTGTTTCCCAGTATGACAAGATTACCACTCAGTCTCTGTATCACCTTCTATATGTATATAAAATTCTCTCACTTTCTTTACTCAGAAAGCATAAACTAGTTATCCAAACACTGCATAAATTCTGACATAAGGTGACCTTAACGGTTAATGGTCCGTACAAATTTAGACTGTATTTTGAGTAAGGTACAATCATTATCTCTAGTTACAAATGACCCCTGTAATGTACATCTAAGTCTGACCTAGTTTGGTAGGTCATCACTCTGCTTCACAGCAACTGACCATAAATTGACATGTGAGTGGTGCATATAAACAAACATTACCATATTTTACTGCATACACTACTACATGACTCCTTAGACACCCAACCTAGTCAGTTCCACTCAATAAGATACATGCTATCGATTACTATTGCATAAGATTCACTAACTTCTAGCTCATAGCAATCCCTAACCTACAAGATTCATTAAGCATTAAAAAATCAGATATAAATATGCAGTTATCGTTAACTCACGATAATCAGTATCGTCCTAACAAAGGAAATTAATTCATATAACCCTATGAAATCCTACATATCTGAAAATTTGGATTGCATGCAATCAGTCAGTTCTATCAGTGAACTAGTGACTATAAAATTAAAGAAATAAATTGCATAAACAACTCTAGCATATCAACAGATTTCCATGAAATCAAATAAACGATGCATATTATGGATCCTAGGCATATCAAACACATTTGCATAAAACAAAACAAGCAAGTAGAAAATTGCATGAAAAATTAAAATTGCATACCTTAATGCTGTTCTTTCCAAGAAAATGTGTGTCCTAGCACTTAAGGCCTGTCTTTGCCTACAAGACAGCCACCTGGTCCCCTTACTTGTCTTAACGTGAAAGAACTACTCTTTAGTTTTTCCCCAAAGTCAGATGAGTCTCGCTCCTCTTGCAGGAAAATCTTGGACTGAGGAAATTTCGTCCAAAGTTGTTACTTTAAATTCAACATTTCTTCAGGGTGTACACCTTAAGTTAAACTGACCAATCATAATCAGCCATTCCTAATTTTTCCCCCCTAAGATAATTTTTTTTTCCGTCAGATTTTGACAGCCTAGAATCTGAGAAATACAACACATACCAACTTCCTGTTGTTAAATGACTATTTGACATGGCGTTCCCATTAAACGATATGGTGGACATCTTAATGTTTACTTACCCAGGAGAGCTTTGTGATGCCTGGGTCAGTTCTAAATTAGCCATAGATGCTGGCCTCTTCCTATCCCACAAAATTTAACAACTGACATGGGAAAAGCCGAAGTGACCCTTCACATGAAACCTTGCTGGCTTGACTAATAAAATTTTGATGTACAGTGTATTCATTTTTGAGGTTCAATACTTACTCAAAATTGCACACATTACAATAGTGGTAGTGGTAAAGGTGTGATACTGACATCTGCCATGGTCAGGTTTATGATGTAGGGTTTTCTCCTGTCTGTTTGCATTTTTACACACTGGTTAATGCAATTAAATCAACAGGATGTGCCATAATCTCCACTTAATCTGCAATAAAATCCAACAGGTTGAATAAACATTAACATAATTAGCTGGAGATCCCCCATACTAGTGGACACTTAATCCCTTATTGCATATGTCACCATATATGGTATTATGTGGTCTGTCTCAAAACTACAGTGTGTATGTCTGCCCACTGATAATAAACATTGGACTGGGGCACAGACATTATATTTTTATGGGGAAGTAGAATTCTATTTTGAGCCAAACCATTTTATTCACAAGTGGAGAAATATTTATCCAATATTATCTTCATTTTTGTTACTGTGTCTACTCCTATGTCTTACTCGGCTAGTAGGATTTGCAGCATAGCCTATCACAATTGTTTGTGTCAAATATTAACCTATCTCCTGGGAACAGAATGGCCATCCTTAATACAGTATGTTCTAGGACTCTTGGTACTAATGATGTAGAAGAATGTAAATCAGTCTAGCAGTGGGTGAACATAGAGTATATACGAGTTTGCTGGCCAGGATTGGTTGATGAGGAAAGCAAAATTTTAGTAAAAAGAATCCTTAGAGAGTAAAATAGAAACAGGGTATTATTGATCAAATTTCAGTCCTTTCACAGACTTGAGTTTGGAAAACTCATTTCTGAAATTGGCACCTTACTCTTTGTTGTGGAATTGAAAACACGTGTCTTAAACCGTAGATCCAAAAAAAATGCATAGGCTCATATGGTTTTCTCTACACAATAGCTTGCATCAAGGATATGCCATGATCATAAACATAAGTTTGATAATGAGCATTCAGAGATTATTTTAATTTTTAATATGTTGGTATTTCCATAGGTCCCCAACTGGAGCTGAATTAGTACTGTGACCCCTTAATCTGGTGAGACTATTGTTAATGAACTTCTCATGATCCAAAAATGCAGATGTGTGATCTTAATTAGTTGGAACTTGATGGTCCCAATTTTGAAAATGCATCAGTTTGCTTTTACGAAGATTGAGCAGATGTGATTACTAGCTGTGTTAAAAAAATTTAAATCTTAAATGGTTTTTGGAAAGAAATGTTTTTAAAAAACTATTTGTTCAGGTATTGAGTATCATGCTGGTATATTCATGCTGATTTCAATTAGTTCATTTTGATTTGGTCATTTTCCCAATCTATGTCAGTTTAAGGGTTCCAAGGCAACTTTTTCAATTCTGAGGTCATACTTCCTTGTGTGTAGTCATAATTGGATGTAACTGAAGTGGCTGCTCACTGTTGGACATTTTAAAGCTCATTCCATAATACTTGGGAGCTGGGTCCCAAACTTGACCAGCATATTCAGATTTTCGCCTAACTAGACCTACAATTTGCCTGCATTTCTAGTAATTGTGATGCCTAAATGTTTTATTTGGTTGACATTTTTTAAAGATGTTCCTTCAAAGGAAAATTATATACTAACAGTAGGATAATTATTTTGGTTTCTTGTATTGCATTTTTGGGGGTTGGAATCACATACCTCATTTTTGTGTCCATTCATTAAAAATGAAACTTTAGTTATGAATAAGAACAAATAGTTCTGCCGTACACATATCAGTTATTTTTGTAAATGATAATAGAAGTTACAGTTGAAACTGATAGAAAAGTATCATAGTCCCTTCTTCATCCAGTATCCAAAAAACCCCAAAATATTGCCATTATAAATAGAATATTGGAAGTTGATATTTTCTTTGCACATGAAGAAATGGCAAATACCAGTAGTAAAAAAGTTAAATTTGAGCCCAGTTGCAACCCAAGACTGTAACAGTATCCTACATTTTATACATTACTAACACAGGCAAAGTACTGTACTTTGTTGCTAGCTTATGACCTCATAGAGTCATTCCAGAACAGGATATATATGTATTGTATATGTTAAATTCATTACATATATTGTGAAGGAGACTCATGCACTAAGTAACGTCCAGGTTCGAGCAGAGGCAGTATATATTTTAATCTTGGGGTTTGAGAGAGAGAGAGAGAGTCACATTTAAAATTTTAGATGAATACATATGCACAGAATGATAACCTGTAGCTTTGAGCACTGGTCATCATTTAACAGATTTTGATATCAGGCTGGGGACAGAGACTGCTAAGGTAACCTACTCCTCCTCTAGTATGTCCTTTTCATTCCTATATTATCTCTTGATCGCTAGGGATGGGAATTAGTTTTGTATTCCACCCACCTCCTTAACTGAGAAGAGAGTCTGCCTCTCCCTCCTTCCCCATTTCATCATGGATGTCCCTGCTTTGGTTTGAAGATAGGATGGATGTGACAAGGCATGGACCTGCTTCATTGCTTTTGGCCTTATCCAGTAAAATGAAGTGTGTGCCACCAGTCATATCCAAGATGGAGATAAGTAATCTCATTAGCCTGGGATGACAGCTAGTAGGGCTAGTCCTATCATTCCTTGTGAGTGATTAAGGGTGACAAAAGCCCCGTTTTGACATCTTCCTGTCTAGAGAGAGCGAGACACTGGGTAGGACGGTTCTGTCTCATCTTGGGAGCAGGCTCAGGATACTGATGTCCTTTTTCTAACAAGTTTGTAGGAAATTATTGCAACACTGGGTAGCCATCTTTAAATATCTTTTTGCCACTACCCAGGGTTTTTGGCCAGGAGACTTCTTATGATGTCTAGTTGGTCCTAAATAAAAATGTTGGTGCCTAGACATCTTGAAAATGGATGGTCATATCACTGGGGGATTTTAACTGAAAGGCTTCTTATGATACTGCTATGCCACTGCTTTGTGTTAAAATATCCTGTTGATTCTAAGTGACAATGTTGCCATCTGATATCCAGTATGGCCACCACAACAGCCATCATAAAAATCTTAGTATTGCTATTCATCCAGTACAGCTAGTCAAATCAGCATGGGGCTTTCACAGGATGACTTCTTATGATATCTAGTTAGCTTTAAATAAAAATTGTGTCAAATGTGATGTCCAGTATGGCTGCCACAGTGGCCATCTTGGTCTGATGTCTACTCCTTCTGATGTAAAGTCTTATCAACATGGGGTTTTTCACCAAAAGATTAATCATGATATTTGTTTGGTCCAGAATGAAACTGATGCTGCCAGTTGCCTAGGGTCCCAGGTCAAATGGGGCACCAAATCTGAGGAAAAATTATCGTGTGTGTGTGGAATTGTATGGTTCATCTAGGCAGCAGTTACTGACAGCTATTCTAGGCCCCCCACCACTGATGGTCATATAACTTTGAGCTTTTGCCAAAAGTTTTCTAATGGTGTACTGTTTGTATTAAATGAAGATGGTGCTGATCATACATCCAGTATGGTTGCTACAGTGACTAATTTGAAAATCTTATTGCTCGAGAATATCATAGATGGTTTTAGCACTCGGTAGTTACAAATAAGACATTTTCTTATCTTGAATTTCAGGAAGTTCTTTTTGGACAGCATCAGTCCCATTGAGGGACTCTTGATCCATTTGGAGAACAAATAATTATGACATTTGGTTTGGTTACGGCACAGGGACACATGAATTTTAAGTTGTGTAGTGCCAAGGCAGTTGAAAATGGCTGGACTGGGTCCCAGGCACTTCATAATATTTCTTTGCATAAGACCTATGAGCAATTTAAATTTTAATGTTGAGAGTGATCCATAGTACAGTAGTTTAGATGACTAAACATCTTTCCTTTAAATAATTAAACTAAATAAACCAATATTGATGTAACATTAAAGAGATAGAGAGATTGAGATTGATTTTAAATCTTGGGGTCTACCTTGTATTTCCGAACATCATATAATTTTAAACCAAAATACAAAACTGAAGCAAGGAAGCTGTAATTATGTGAGGTGTTTCTCATTCTTCTCTGTTGAAAAACATAACTCCTTGAATACTTCAAATTCTTTTATGTTTCAACTAGTTTACTTCAGTTTGATGCGGATGCTGAAAAATATTTTATATTGACCTACATTCCTTTGCTTTCTTGGTTTCGGAACTCGAATTGGGGTTGTGAGCAATTCTTACTGGATACGCCACCTTAGAACATTGAAACCAAGCGGTTTAAACCAAGAAGACTTGAAAAAGATAGCCACACACAAAATAAAATCCTCTTTTTGCAGACCTCACATTTTCTTTTAAATAATTCTCTAAATTTGTTTATTAGTCACCCAGTAGCTTGTAATTACTACTATAACAATGAAATATTGGGGATATAATTTGTGCTTACAGAAATTTACATAAAATAACAGATCGCAATATGGCTTATTGATTTCTAGGTCAATATAAAATATTTTTCAGCATCTGCATCAGGTTGAAATAAACTAGTTGAAACAAAAAAATGTCAAGCTTTTATTCCTGTAGAAGTAGTCATGTAAAATTTTGTAACCTCATTGATTTTGCTGTGGTTTTTCTGTTTGTCTTATCTCTGTTTTGTGTTTGCCTTTGAAAAAGACTCATTTAGAGTTGAAAGCACTCAGGCTGGTTAGAAACTAGTTTTGCACTGTTTGTTGTCAGTTTATTGCATATACTGGGTATATATATATATATATATATATATATATATATATATATATATATATATTGTTACTTGTTTGGGCTCTTACAAAAAGTAACAAGAAAAGAGTGAAGACAACAAGCTTTGTAAAATTTAACAAATAATTTATTTCCCTAGAAAACCAAGGTAAAAAATGGGAAAAAGGACTTAAGGTTTTACGAATCAAATACAAAATTAATCCAAGAATAAAAAATTAGAAGTCCTATTATTAAAAAGTCCTAAATAAATCTGAGTTTGAGTCCCGATGAAATTCAAAATGGAGGACGATGACATAGGCAGTAGTCAGCATTGTACTGATGTGTCAACAGTTCCTTGTTGAATCACGGAAAATAATATTCCAGGTTTGAATTTCAAATAATTTCAATGAATGTCATTGTCCAAGAATTTTGTATGAGCACCTGAATTTCCAGGGAAAATAATCACTTTAAATTGAATAAAATAAAAATTCAACTCAAACTGGTCACAACATATGTTTTAAAGCCCGACTGGCAAATTCTTATGATAGCATGAGTTATAAGACTAACTAAAACACAAAACAGATGCCCGGATGGGGGTCAAGAGTTCATCTTTTCAGAAGGAATAGAAGTTTGTTACATGATAATTGTCACGTACTCCAGGTATGGCCTTGATTCCACTGAATGAATCTTATTCTTACAAAGAATTTTAATTTTTTTAAAAAAAAAGTTGTTTACCAGAACACTTACTAGTTCTGAATCAAGGTCAGCAACTAGATACAGTGTTTCATTATTAGTTGTTTATCAAAATTAACAGTCAGGTTAAACAGAACTGAATTAATTCTCTGGACAATTTCAAATCCAGTAAATAAAGTTACATGACAATAACATGTAATGGAAATAAAACAAATAAAATTTTTAAAAAAAACTAACGAACAAATAATTAAATTACATATACATAACAATATATATATATATATATATATACTTTCTGTATTTCAGAGCACTTCCACAGTAACGTGAGATGCCCATAGCTGCTCCACAGAAAGATGCACAATTGCTGCATTTGTTCATTCAGAAGCAATCACCAGGAATTCATGGAGTACAGGGAGCAGTTGCAAGCCCTGAATTAGTGTTTAATCCGGCTGAAGGTCAAGCCTATGAGCAGAATCATGTTCATCCAGACTTACCAAATTTGGGTAGGGCAGAAGGTGCACAGCAACTTTTTACTACTGTCAGTCCTCCAATTATAAATTTAAGTCCAAATTTAAGTCCAGTCAGTGAGCAGCAGTCCAGAATTTCTCCATTTTATGACCTAAGGGAATCAACAAGAAGAAGGAGTGCAGGGCAAGGTAATAAAAATACTTTTCCCATTTCAACTATATGTGGCCCTTTATACTTTATGGTCCCAACCTAAGCCCTCAAGCCCACCACTGGAAGATTGATCATTAGGGTTCTTTCAGGTTGTGAGATTCCCAGACTTTTTGTTTTTTTCTGAAGTAAAGTGTTTTTCACAGATCATAAAGCCAAAGTCACACCTTACTGTAAGCAAATTGTGAATCATGCAATTGAAATGTGAAATGGATATTTACATTCATTCACGTGGTATGGCCCATTTCCTTATGTAACCATAAAGGCCACTGATGTGTGAAAAGACACAATTAGAATAATCTACAAAATACAATAATCTACAGATAGTTGTCCCTCTTAGTGTTCATGACATCATGCACTTCTGTCACCAATGTAAAAAACAAAACGTGAAAATATTACATGGTGATAAATTATTCCATGTTGGTGACCAAGGGGTTTAGATGCAAATACATATTAGTGAAAGTACAAATATGGTGATTAAAATTGATGATCACTTTACTTATGGCATCATGGAGTAGTTGTTGCTGCCTTTGGCATACACGTTAACTGCTGTGTATACTTGCTTGTAAGTCTCATAAAGCGTTGGCACATCATAGTCTGTGTTTGTTCTGATGATTAATTCTAACAAACTGCATTAAGTCTGATCTGTCAGTGCATTATGTATTGGCAGATTTAGGTCTGTGCTGTTTGCACTTGGATCTGACTTTCACGCTACTGTGACAGTAGTATATATGGTACATTTTTATTTTAATTTAGCTTAAATTTTATGGCACAGCTTTATGTTCAGCAGGGAAACATCATGATGATAATTTTATTTGAAGAAAAGCTTATTTTGGTCAAATGACCAATGTTCCCATAGACCTTCTACAATTTTATATATATATATATATATATATATATATATATATATATATATATATATATATATATA